>NSMO01000222.1:0-19565 GCA_002588565.1 Coelastrella sp. UTEX B 3026
TTATTCGGGGACAGCAGCTGGGACCTGCAGTGGCGCCAGTGCTTGTAACACAACAGCAGTGATAAGGGCCAAAACTTCCTGTGCTGTGCTGTCATAGGCACAAAGGGTTTGACCAGGAACCCTGGGTGGTCAAAGGTGTCCCATAAATGGGGCATCAGGCCTGGGGTGGCACCTGGAGTGTCAGACCCCTGCAGGGGACACTTAGGCCCCGGTTTGTCGCGAAATTTGGAGATTCCACAAAAAAGTCAGCAAATAACGCATAAAATAACAGTTTTTGGTCAATGTTTGACCACCTGGTTTGACCCAGACATAAACTACATCATGTCAGCTTCAAGGCAAGCCACCCCTCAACGGCATTGGAGCAATATTGGGAAAGTTATGAGGTTTCAAAAAAAGGGGTGAAATTTGCCCCAACGGGTTAAGGGTTAACATTAGTGTTATCAATATGCCCACACTGACCAACTAACGATCAGCTAGAAGCAACATGCAACCCTACCAACCACTGTAGGGCTGTATGACAACCACAGAAAGGCTGTAGCATACATATGCTATGAACAAACTATCCATGCAGATAGACCTTGGCTAGGCAGACGCGTTTCGACACTCGCCACTGTGTCTCATCAGTGCCCTTGATGCATATGCAGACAACAATCATGCCAACAACAGTGGGGCAAACCTGGTCTAGATATACCACAGAACTGTCTGAAACAGCTTAGAAATGAAATAGCTGTCTATGTTGTCTTCAGTTTGGTCATGTCATGTGGCAAAGCTACTACCACCCATGGAGGAACAGGTGCTCAACACATACGTAATGTTTATTTGTTGACAGGCAAGAATGTTGGTACGTAGAGTAGCTGTCTATGTTGTCATCGTGGTTGATTGGTCTTGTTATGATGTGCTGATGTGGCAGATCTATCTGTGATATCAACCACTCATGGGGGTGCAGGTGGGCAACAGACATCCCATTGTTTGGTTCTGAAGATCATTCACTGTTGTATTGTAAGTTGTTGTTTACATTGTCATTTCGCTGTGTTCGTCATGTGCTGGTGTGCTGTTGTGGCAGATCTGCTACCGCTTATGCAGGTGCAACTGGACAACACGCTTGTTCAGATGCTTCCTATTCCTCAGGAAGCTTTCATTGCTTGGGTTGGACGATGTAGCCTTGGAAAATCTTGTCGTGCTGTCACTGATGACCATAGAAGTATGGCTGTTATGCCTCTTTTGACTCTTACGCCCCTTTCTGCAGGCACTTGCATCATGTAATCCTAGTGAAGCAAGTTTGGCAGCAGCAGCAGCAGCAGCAACAATAGGAACATAAGTACAGCCTCCTCTCCATGCTGTACAATGTCCATTTTGCACTTGCATGGGCTCATCGAGCTAATGTGTTTTGATCTGTCCTGCCTGTGTTCAGGTTCGGGCCATACGAGCCTTAGCAGCAGAAGTCCAGCAGCACCAGCAGCAGCGCTCTGGCAGCAGAGCAGCAGCACTGATGCTCAACCTGCCACCAGCTATATCAAGTGCATTGGAACAGTTGGCTGCTGGGGCTGAAACAAGGGCTGGGGCTATCAGCATTGACAAGATTGCGGAATGGGGAAACCTAGAAGCTTTCCATCAAGTGCCGCTGCATTGAGTTGTAGCAGCAGCAACAGCGGCGGCAGCAGCAGCACTTGTGCCAAATCTGGCGGCAAGCCTGATGCCTAGAAACAGTTGACTGCTGGGTCTGAAGCAAGGGTTAGGACTATCAGCATTGACTTGGTATTGGAATGGTTGCTGTCCATCTAGTGCCGCTGCACTGAATTGTGGCAGTAGCGGCAGCAGCAGCAGTTGTGCCAGGGCAGGTGCCAGGCCTGATGCGTTGGAGCCATTGGTTGCTGGGGCTGAAGCAAGGGCTGGGACTATCGGCACTGACAAGATCGTGCTGGATGGGGGAAGCTCAAAGCCTTACATCCGTTGCAGCTGCACTGAGCCAAAGCAGCAGCAGCGGCGGCGGCAGCAGCAGCCGCCAGATAGGGTCAGCAGCAGCTGTGCTTGTGCTCAACCTGCCACCAGCTGTCTCTCATACCCTGGCAAGTTGCCAACAGCTCAAATGCTGGGGACAATCTGGGACAGGCGCTATAGCAGCTACAGCCGCTTCCAGCAGCAGTACAAGCAGCCCGTGTGGCTGAAGCATGGGCTATGTAATACAGATGATACACCATGTTGCGGGCTTATGTTTTGGTGGTTTGGGCTTCTGGCTGTACCCGTGCTGCCGGAAAACAAGTTGTTTTTTTCTCTGCGGGCATACAGATCTCTTTGTGGTTGGGTTGTGATGGTTTCCCCATCACAAGGGAATGTTGTTCACTTGTGGGTCATCATTCTTACTGGAAATGCGTGTAATGATGATATCAGCTGCAGGGGCTACTGGGATAAGGGCATTCCATGCAGCATCCACTAACAGCCAGGGCCGTCCTGAAGTGGCGGCCAACAACCGGAGCTAAAAGTAGTTGGCAGCTGCTGGACATGGCAGTCCAATGGAGTCTGCAATCAATCCCAATGGGCACTCGATGCCCACAGCAGCCAGTGGTTTGGGGTTCTAATGGTATGTCAGTATAGATTAGAGTGTGACAGGGTTTGTAAGCGTGCCATGATATCATTGCACTGTGGGAGTGACTGAGTCATGCGTCAAGTCAAATGCCCTGGCAATTGCCAGCTCTTGCAAGAGCTGCAGTGTCATGCATTGTGTACGCAGTATGTATACATACTGGCTGGGGCAAGTGGATGATTTTGTGGCTTGATTGTGACAGTTCTGCAAAAGGCTTCTGCCACATCATGAAGTTGATTTTGGGTTTCAGCTAATGCAACACAGAATGCCAAGCCAACTGCTGCTTGCTATGATTATTGAATTTCACATTCAAGGGGCCGCAGAGCTGTGGCTCATGGAAAGCTAAACCATGGTGAGGGGCTGCTACCTGGTCGTGGCATTCTTTGCTTGCATGTAGAGCCGCGAAGGCTTTGGGTCGTCCGGAGGTGATCAGGCACGCAACAGCTGCACGTTGCCCTGGCCTGTCAGTTAGATAGCTGCGTGCTATGAATGTTTTGTTACTGTCACTGTTCTCCTCAGTTTCTGTCACTGTCACTTGTCTTACTGTTTGGCCTAGTGAAGCGCCATCTGTCGCGCACTGCCAGTGGTGACATTTCCACTAGGTCTATTCCTCTCGATTAGTCCTAGCTACCCGGTGGCATGGCATGCATCTCATACAGGTCGGTCTGCCTGTTGCTGCACTGTCCACTGAATGGGACTCACTTCCGGGTACTGGTCAACCCGAACATTGCCTTTTTGGTTCAGCAACGGGTTAGACGCTTTTACGGGTATTGTTGAATGAAGCACTCTGTCACCAATAATATGGTGTTAGGTGTACTCGGCAAGCCTTGGCAAGCGATAGAACAGGGCATTTAGAGGGCAAATCTGTTCAGCTGCCCTTCTTCGAGGGACCAGTCTCACCCCCAGCAGCTTCATGCACAGTACTGATATCGTCTTGCATCTGGTGTACAGCAATTTACTTGGCACTCTATGTTGCATGAGCCAAACTTACAGTACTGAACTTGTCGGGCACCTGGTGTCTCAAGGATCTGTCAGTCCCTGCTCCAATCGTCTGCAACAAGTGGAGGCTGGTCTTCGATATACAGTGTACACACGGTGCGCAGCGGACCCCCTGAGGAAGCTGTCGGATGCTGGCCCACAACGCCGGCAGCGAAGTTCATAACCTTTGGTGGCTCCAGGGGTGATGCTCGGGCCGCACAACTCGGTAACCGCATAGTACAAAAAAAGGTGAAATGGGCACGATCATTTATAGGCTGGCGGCACACCTAGAGTTGAGTTGGAAGTACCAGTAAGCTGGCACGTGCGTGGACAACCGGCCGTGCGGCAGGGTGTTGGCCATTTCAGCTGCGATGCTACGCCATGGTTGATATGTGTTAAGAAGCACCAGTATGAGTCTGTTAGATCATATAGGGATGACTGAGGGCGATGGGTGTTAGGCACCTGGCGTGGCAGGTTCCCAAATCCTCAGGCGAGAACTGGATTTGAGCGGCATCATATGGGCCAGCACCCACTGAAACAGAGTTCGGCAATGTATCGGCGTGTTGGTTGCGCGTTCCTCCAAAAATGAGCGCAGTAGGACTGACGCTTTGGTCTCAGGGACTGGCTTGCTGCCGTGCCGAGTATGATAGCAGCACCAAAACGTATGATTTACGATTTGAGTTTATTAGTGCTGCCGGGTTTGGTGACGCAAGCAGCTGCGAAGTTGCGGAGGAGATACTGAAGGCATCGACTTTGTCGCGCGGCGCAAAACACTTGGTAAGCGTTGTTCGATTGGCTCGAGAAAGTACAGGACATCCAGGACGCCTGCATGCCGCTGTACTAGCCATGCGGGACGGGTGGTCCTGTCATCTGCTGGGCTCCTGCTGCTGCATTACTGCTGCTGCACAGCTCGCATGAATGTCCGGCGATGCTCGTGCAAGGCCTGTCAGTCTGTTCATGACAGGTAGCAGTATCCGATAGTGCGCCATAAGACTGCCGGACGCACTGCAATGAGTCTCTGCAGCGCTGTCAACCAGTATCCTTGCAAACTGTACGGCACCTCGCCATCCCTGCATTGTGCAGTACTCAATAGCCTCCGAGTGCACTTCAGCTGACAAGGCATTGCAACGCACCGCGTTTTCTCTCGTCCCAACTGCTTACACACAGCACCCCATAGGGACGCTACATACTGTGTGTCATGGCATGACCCAGGACGATCTCAGCCAATGAACCTGCATAAGTTCAAAACCCTGAACCATCTACTACCTGAGGGGTCTGACATAACCTATGGCATGCTTGCAGCCCAGATTCAACCCAGCCATACTGCATTTGTCCTGGTATGCTGCAGGTTGTTTCATATCGCCCCACTCGCCCAGACACAGCGCCTTACTGGGATGCCCTGCGCCGGGCAATAGATGCGGTCTGTTCAAAAGCACGGGTAACAGTCACCACACATGATCAGCGACTGCAGGCAGTGTATGGAGCGACCGGCAGGGACCTGACCGCTGAAGCTATCAAAAGCCTCAAAGGTTTGGTTTAGTGATTTGCAGAGATAAAGCAATACACAGGCACATAAGCCCGCTCTGGCCACTGCCGTGGGTTGGCCCTAGTGTTGGCACATCGTTAGCTGGGACAAATAACACATTCATCCAGCTGCATTCCTATGGCACTTGCAGTGATCGGTGCACTTGCAGTGCCACACTTGCAGTGCACTTGCAGTGCCATATATTGTTGTTGCGTTGTGAATTATCTGAAACGCCTTCAGGCCTTCAAGGCCTTGCCGGGCAGGCCAGCGCATCAAATAAAGGCAGTAATGCAAGTACCCCACAACCACAACAGCTTGTCTACCCAGCTAAGCAGCACATTCCATCTTGCTTGTTTGCAGGTCAAGGCATCACATTCTCAGCCACAGCAGCAATGCAGTATGGCTCCAGGGACAATGCATTGTTATTCGAGCAGCAGGGCTCCCTCATGAAACAAGCCGCCCGCATTTTCCTCCAAAGCAGCAAATGCAACAGCAGCAACAGCAGCAGTCAGAACTCAGCCTACCAGCAATATCAGGAGCTTCTACGCGCTGCTAGAGGTGGGTGGTTCCCGGAAAACACTCTGTGGCAGGCCGTGTATGGTGCAATGGAGTCTAAGAAGCATCAGCAGCAGCGAGAGCAGCAGCAACGGCGGGCAGAGCGGCAAAGGCGACGGCAGCAGCGCTGGGAGCAGCAGCAGCAGCAGCGGCGGGAGGAGCGAGACAGGCAGCGGCAGCAGGAAAAGTGGGAGCGGCAGCGGCAGCAGGAGCGGCAGCAGCGCAGAGTGGACAAGGTCTGGGCTGAGCTAGCAGCGGATGCACCCGACATTGACAAGATGTCAACTGAGGAGATCAAGGACTTCTTGCAACAGGTGACAAGATAGGTTCATAGACTTGATAAGTCGATATATCGAAAGGGTTGTCGTTGGTAGCTAGGTAGCTTGAGGGTTTGTGGTGCATATGCAGCTGTGCAGCACTGTATGTGCATGTATAGCTGACAATGACACGTCGGCATATTGCTGGAGCTCTGTCTCTGCTACAGCCAACTAATCATCGTCCTGTTATAGCAACACAACTGCAAGGCAACTTCAAAACAATCTTGAGTATTTACTTACGTCATTGGTTAGAAAGCAAGGCAAGTCAGATTGCAAGCTTGCCATAGATGTATCGTTGAATCATACGATGAACTCGTAGTCACCTGGTACCAGTATCATACCAGCGGCTGGTCTCGATTGCCTGATGTTGTCATCACTCGAGCATTGCTTCGCTTGCTGGCTCAGCTACTTGCTCATGCCATTGTGTTGTGCAGCACAGCACTCAGTGCTTTGAAAGCACACATGCATGTCAGGCTCCTTGGCCCGTGCAAACAGACGGGTTGGTTGGAACCCATCTGCCAGCACCTTGAGACTGCAGGCCCCAACTGAGGCAGAACAAGCCTTAAGGGCAGTCTCCACGCTTTGGTCGAGCCAGTGGCGTAGACTGGGTGACCATTAGTGATGGAGTGTTGGTGTCAGTCTGAAACCGAATACAGGGCTGTTCTGCATGTTTCGGACCACACTCACTTGCAGTTCTTCACTACAGTCAGCTTGATCACCAAACCGTGCCGGGCTGGTGAAATTGCTTTCATGTGCCCTGGGTTGCTGTGGAATCACACGGCATCCGCAATGACCCTGTTGAATTATTGAAAGAACATGCTATCGAGATGCTTTTTATCTGTGGACTTTCTGGCTTATTCAGTCTAATTTAGAGCGTGTCTGTGACCAACCTGGTTGGACCGGATGGTCATAATTCGAGTGTGTTCATCACCTCCATGAGCCATCAGCTGGCTGCCTACGGGCCCTTGAGGCACTTGTAGTAGTGAGACAGTTATACTTTGCTTTGCAAGCACAATCCATATCATATCATAGAGGTTGTTTTGAGAGCTCCCTTACATCACTCGGTATTCGATGGATGCCTGGGGTTTGCAGCTTCAATGCAAGTATGGCAGCGATAGAGTCACTGCTTTGGGTGCTGTTGTTTCCGCCTCTGAAATGGGGCGCGGGGTGGATGGCTATAGAGTTATGGCTGGTGGGTAGCTTATATGTTTGGACAATCCATATTCACACAACCGCTGTCAACCTGTTGTTGTGTGTGCTTGCAGATGGGTGTGACCGCAAACATCAACCTATACAACCTCAAGATGGATCAGCTTCTGCTTCTAGCCAAGCAAGCGGTTAGGTTATGGGAAGCAAAGCGAGTTGCCAGATGCGGCAAGTACATCAGACATCAAACAACAACAGTTGCAAAGAAAAACTGTGCGCAATTGTTGTTCAGGCTAGGTATCAGGGATGGCAACAGCGTGGGGTTTACAGCACCTGCTGCAGCAGGGTTTACTGTTTCAGAGTTGAAGAAAGCATACAGGGGTTTAGTGCTGGTAGTGCACCCTGATAAAGCGCCGGCAGGGTATGAAGAGTTCAAAGTTGTGTTTGAGGATGGGTTCAAGGCGTTGCAGCAAGCATATGAGCTGTTGTGCAAGGGTTGAGTTTGCAAACAATTGTGTTGAGCCCCAACAGCTGCAACATGCAGTAATGGTGCCCATCATCGGCTGAGACTGCCACGGTGGTAGTCTCATCCAATGATGGGCACCATTACTGCATGTTGCAGCTGGCACGTATGGGAAGGTCGTGGGGCTAGGGTGCTGAGGCATGTACATGTCACACCACAAGTTGTGGTGGGTTCCTGTGTGTTCAGCAACGTCACGACTCAGAGGCTCTGCGTGCAGATAGGGCATGTGATTGCGACTGTTGTATTTATATATGTTCTGCAGCAGAGTTCAAAAATGGTCTCATCACCAGACTGCACGAATACGGCTGTGCGAGTATGAGATTGAGAAAACAGCAAGTGGCCGATGTCAAGACTGGTTTGTGTGTAGCCCAATTTGCAGACCGTCTGTTTGCCTTGTCTACATTTGTTGACATGTTATCATTGATGTCGGGCGGTGCATGTATTCTGTGTGGTATTCACAATGTTGTGGCATGCTACATGTGTTGGGCATGGCATACGGTGTTTCTGCTATCTGAGACAATGTCCACGGTGTTTCCGCCGCAGGATGGCTTGATTTCAGAGCCTGCTGTGCTCGGTTATGTGTCACACATGCATGATGCATAAGTGATATCATATGACATGCATGGCGTGAGTTGGTGATATCATGGCGTGAGTTGGCTCCGAGCCCCACTGAGACGTTGTGAAGCTGAGTGGGTTTTTCGCCTTGAAGGCGGCCCCTGAGGGTGGTCCAATCAGTGTGGCTGAGCCACCAAGTACGTCCCACAGGCCTTGCGGCCGCAAAGGGTGATTTTGCTTCTTCTTCTTGCAGACTTTTAACAGTGCGCCTACGGGCACATCCAAGGCATTCTCACATCCTGGCCAGTATGCATCTGCAAGCATCATGATGATGACGATGCTTCTTTGGACAATAATGCATTCTTTGAATGGCTGCGCACTTACAGTGTCTTACGCAGCTGCATGACCAAGACAAGCAAGCACTGTGGCGCTGGCAGGCAACTAGGAAAAGCACCACCAGGGAAGACCATACAAGCCCCAAAGGATGGAGGCTGATGAATACAGGCACCTACAACAGCTACAACATTTAGGGTGCGTTGAATAGCAGTGTAAGCCAGTGAAGCACAGTGGTGCTACTGGGCAAAGCACAGTCATACAACACCATACCAGCAACAGCACTTTGGAGCCAAAAACGTACTCATAGGTACAACAGTAATCACAAATGAGACGTCTATGCCACTACAGCTGTACATCAAGGGTGTGTTGAGCAGCTGAGCGCAAGAATAAGCACAATGGTGCTATCCATGCTACTCGGCAAAACCCAGCCATGTGGAACCATACCAGCCCCAGCAATACGTAAACATTGGCCTTAAACAGATACGAACACCAGCTGTACATCTAGGGTGTGTTGAGCAGCTGCGAACAAAAACCGACTTGTAACGTGTGCCACGACCATCTTAATAGCACGATTAGTACAGAGCAATAGACATAATACGACACATTGAACAGGTTTAGCAACATTCTTCAGCCACACCGTGCTGCAAGCTGCACAGCAAGGGAGCTTAGAGCAGCCGTGCATATGAGGCTGCAGTGCAACATGTGCCATGGTCGCCCATACAACACAATGACAGCACAGCAACAGACATCTCTTGACACAATCATCATTTGAAACAGTCATCAGTTGAACCATGCTGCAGCTGTACATCCAGGGTGTGTTAAGCAGCTGCACACACACCAAACCAATGCTAGATGTGTCACATTGCGGGTTGTAATTCCCTCCAAACAATCACGACCAGCACAAAGAACAGCATTCAACTACACCAACTGCAGCTGCACATCTACATTGTGTTGTGCAGCTGCAGCTTGAAACTTGGTGACCCAAACAGCATGAAGCATGACCAGCGCTGGCTACTTGAATGCTCACGAATGATACAAGTCCTTGTATCAATCAATCCACTGCCATGAGCACCAATTTGTGGAGACCGCACACTGCAGAAGCACAGCAACAGACCCCCACACTCGTTTTGTGAAGAAAAAGCACCGAGCAAAGCCATAGCAAAAACGCCTCCACACGACATCATAATTTCACAAGCCTTATCTGCATACTGGCATGCTAACAAACACCTGCTTGATGAATAGCAGGCCTGAACAACACCCCCGCAAACAGCCTACTCCATTACAGCCCAACGAGCCCAATCGCAACATCAGCATAGAACCCGACAGCTTCTGAAGTCACGAAGTCACCATACGGTGTTGGCAGCACAACAGGTTCACTTCAATTTTGTGATCTCTAGGTATGGTTTGTTCAGGCGCTGCATGATTTCTTGACATTCAGAAGCAAGAACATTCCTACAGCCTTCTAGCACAACACTTTGAACACACCGCCCAGCAGCAACAGCAGCAACACCAGCAGCACTAATACCACGCATAAGCTCCAGCCGTAGGCTTCTCAACCCTTTGCAACACCTCATAATATTCAACACACCGCTGTCGCTAATGTTGGAACAGCTGATTAACTCTAGGTGCTGCAGATGTGGCACAGCACTCAAGACCTGGCCAAATGTAGCATCAGAAAAGTGATTCACCAGGCTCAGGCTAGTAAGAGTCTGCAGCACCGGCAGCCCCGCAACGTCCTGCTCTCGGAGACCGCTGTAATGACTGCCCAGAGACAGCTTCTGCAACCTTGGCAAGCCAAACACGGCCTGTAACAGCCCACTAAAGTCCTCAGAAGTTCGATGGACACCTAGCGACAAACTGGTAAGGTTCCTGAACTGGGGAAGAGCAAGAGCAAGTGCTGCGGAGTCCTTGGCAGTCACCCTGAGTTGCAAATGCCGCAGTTGTTGCCGCATCATCTCTGCACCTTTTGGGCTTGCCACAAACATCCCTGCCACTGCATCCAGCGTCAATGACGTCACCCCGGAACTTGCTAACACAGACAGCAGCTCGTCAGTGCAGGAAACACCACTCAGGGTCAACTGCTGCAGATTCCTGCAGCCAGCCAATGGCGCATAGTCGCTAGGACCCATATTGCGATCAGTAAAATAGCTAAACTCCAGGCTCCTGAGCTGTGGTAGGCATGCCACGAGGGCGAACGCCTCGTAGCCCGCTAAGTGGTTGCCAAGCAGCAACTGTTGTAAGGTGGTTAGGCTGCTCAGCGGCCGCAGCGCTGCTGCTGTGCTGATAGAGCTGGTTCTGTCTGATAAGATATCCAGTGACTGCAAGTTGCTGAGGGCAGTCAGCTGAGAAATGGTTGCCGTGCAGATGTAGTCGCCAGCTCCTTGGAGTTGCAGCAGTGACGTGCCATGCTTGCTGCAGGACAACAAAACATTGGGCACTATTTGAATGTGCTCTGATGCATGTCAGACAGATGGGGCTGCTTCTGTAAGCATGATATTTGCTGTTGTAGGGGCCCAGAAGGTAATGAAGCGCTGCACAGTAAACATGGCGGTTGGGCACCCCATGGCTTGCCAGCAGGTCAGAGAGGCACAACTGACAGGTGAAAACAGAAGAAACGGTCGTTGTAGCAGACAGCAGGCCAGGCGAATGTGCTGTGGTGGATGACGTGTTGACATGCTGATACTGAGTCTACCCCATCACTTTTCCAGTTGCAGGGTCAGCAAGCTGCTGTTGCTGGCCACAAATGGCAGTGGTGACTCACCAGAGAACATCCATGAACTCATGCCTGCTGCTTGATACACTGCTGGCCATCTCAGGCAGTTTAAGCCTGAGCAGCCGCTTGCATGCTATTAGCAGCTCCTCAAGTGTAGCGGACTCTACACTCTTGCAGCTGGAAAGGTCCAAAGACACCAGATTGCCAAGCAACTGCAGGACACACTCGCCAGGAAACGCCAGGTCAGATGCATTTGAACAAGGCAGGCTGCATGATACTTGATCACAAAGCCATTCAGCATCGATTGCAGTGCCTTGGAGGTTGCCCCCGATGCTGCAAACAGTATGTGTGTCTGGCATGGCTCGTGACCTGGCAGGCTGCTATAGCAACGCAGCTTCATCAGTGAGCAACTGCATAATGGTGCAGTCGTGTCAACTGGAGCTCATAACCTACTGCCAAGCCCTCACTCGCCGGAGCAGCAGGCATGCGTTCGCTGCCTGCCAGGTTAGCGAGTACACTGCTGCTAATTCAGAGACAATGGTGACTCACATGCTGCTTGTGCTGTGCCAGCTGCAGGAGCATGTCATTGGCCCTGCCGCTGACGTGTGTAAATGACAGTTCTTGCAGCTTGGGAAAGTTGAGCACCAGCTTGTTTGACGGGTCGCTTAGGCATTGCAGGTTGGCTTTGAGGGATGTAACGCTGCTGTCAACCAGCTGCCTGCAGGCAGGTCAGGGCAGTGCCAGAGCGGTTACAGCTGCAGCTGACACCTGGTGCGCTGAAGGCCGTCTATCTGGTTGTTAAGTGGTCGAAGTCGGTGCTATAATGGTGCAAGTTGCGGTTGCGAGCATACTCTGGCCTTGACACATACCTGCACTCCTTGCTGACGCTCCTGCATACTTTCACACGCTCCTGTGTCGACGCCAGATGTCGCAGCACGACAGTACCAGCATCGTGCGTCAGCATAATGTCACTAAGGCGATGTTCGCTGCCCACTGCCGTCTTCAAGCTCATGTCGTAGTGACGATGTCTGGCGCGGTGGCCTCAAGTACGCGCTATGTGTGACCGCGGTTGATGAGGACCCATCACAGAGAAATATAACGCCATAGTTGTGAGTAAGGTCGCCTGGGCGGCCCAGGGCCAAACATTCACAACACGTGACCGACACGCACTCGCTTGCACGCTTACGACAGATACCGCACTTCCGGGAAGACTATATGAAGTTGCTTACATCAATAGCAGTGGAGTGCGCAGGCTTGTGCAGGGCCTATTTGCAAGTGTTATAAATCGGTCCGGTTCTTGACCCGCCATGAACCGCCAGAAATGAATTGCACTTCATGCTGGCTGGTTGGTGACCGGATTTGTGGTCCACGCTGATAGAACGCGTTTCTGGCGTCCCTGCAAGTACCCGCAAAGGTTCCGATTGTACTGGCAGTGTCAAGCACACACCTGGTGTCTGAGTGAAAACGTTTTGACGTTCCTAGATTGTTTTTACCTGAGATCATGGCTTGGGATGCAGAGAAGGAGAGAGACTATGGGTGAGCACAACCCTCTTGAGGATCTGTTCAGTATCAGAGCACATGAGCTGCCTGCGAGCTCCTGATGGTATGGACCGAGTGATCTGGGCATTTGCAAATGCAGATACATCCGCAAGGTGTCCGGACCCGTGGTCGTTGCTGACCATATGTCTGGGAGCGCCATGTATGAGCTAGTGCGTGTGGGAGCAGATGCTTTGATTGGAGAAATCATTCGTTTGGAAGGAGACACCGCAACCATTCAGGTCAGCAGCTGATGGCGTGCATGGGGCCTATCTGATTGTGATCCTGGTTCTTTATCCCATCTGCATATCAGAAAGCAGTTGGTGCCACGTAGAGCCTTGGCAGCAAACAGTTGAGGCCATTGTCTGCGAGAATGTTGTTATGTTGCCATCGTTAGTGCTCTGTTATTGAGGCACATGCTTTCTTTCTAGGAGTATATCCTGTAGATAATGGCATGTCAGCATGCTGCAGTATTCTACTAGGCAACTAGGTCAGGGCCTCAGCGAAGAGCAACAGCCGGACGCATTCGACACTACAAACAACACCGACATTTACCTGAGATTGGTCCTGCAGCTTTTAACAGCATGTTTCAGCTCGTACAGAGCAGCAGTCGTCCTGCACAATATATGTCCCATTTCCAGCAGTTGAAGTGTCTATTGCCGCATGTGCTTGTCTCTAGGTGTACGAGGAGACGGCAGGTCTCACTGTTGGTGATGTTGTGCACAGAACCAAGAAGGTAAGCTCAGCCCGGTCCAGCACATGCTACAGCGTTTGGATATTGCTCAGCAGTTGAGCGCAGGGAGTGATTTGTCACAGCAGCATGCAGGACAACATCCTCATCATCAATCCTGCAGCAGGTTGGGAGTGCCTCATGCAGCACAAGTGAGAGCAGTCGGTGGATGCCTTTCGAGCCAGCAGCATACAGAGCAGGCAGCTGCTCCGTAGCCAGGAAAGGCATCTGTAGTCCATACTCGGCACTAGCTGTGCATCAACGGCTCTGCTGCTGCATCAATCCCTCTCCTGCTGTCCCTGTCCTGCACGCAGCCTCTATCAGTGCAGCTGGGTCCTGGCATCCTGGGCAACATATTCGACGGTATCCAGCGACCTCTGAAAGCTATCGCACAGCGCAGTGGTGATGTGTTCATCCCTCGCGGTGTAGCAGTGCCAGCACTGGATGAAACAGCAGCATGGGAGTTTGCACCAACAACCTTCAAGGTGTGTATTGGCACAGACCAGGCTTTAGCAGCGAGTATGTATTGGGAGAATCGTTCCATGGGTAGCAAGTTCAATCAGGGTGTCGCTCAGTTGGTTTGTCATTGTGTGCGAAGCTTAGCAGAGCCAGGGGTGCTGATGTTGGCCAACCGGGGTATGTCAATATGATACTTGGGGCTTGCAGGAAGTGTCACAGCTTGATGCAGAAGTGCGCCATTATGCTTGGGCAAAAACTGGTATAAACTGCAGCAATTATCATGTGGCACTGCACAGCAATGACTTGCAGCAGCCGGCATGTATGGATCGCACAGCAACTGCTTTCGCATGGCCTTTGATTGACAGAAGTGTCACCACCTGTGGCAGCTGAGATTGATCACGCCACAGCGGGTGACAGCAAGGTGCCCTGAAGATGGTGGCACTTCCAACAGAAAGCAGCAGGCAGTTGTGATGTTCGCTCACCCTTTACAGCTATTGCGGTCAACATATCAAGCTGTTGGCATCTTTTGCTCTGAAATGACTGTACAACCTGCAGCAATGGGTGCAAATGATGGAGATACTCTGCTTGTGTGGATGTCACTCCTGTAGGTTGGCGACTGTATCACAGCTAGTGACATTTACAGAGTCGAGCACAAAGGCACGCTTTCAATGCACTGCCACTGGCTGGAAGGAGCTGTGTTTGGAACAGTGGCTGCTGTTATTGCTCCGCTGCTGTTCCGGCACAAGTGCTGTGTGTTTGTCACTCCTGCAGGTTGGTGATCATATCACAGCAGATGACTCTATGGTGTTATGAAGAACGGCAACCTTTCAGTCCACAGCAACAAGCTGTTAATGATGTTCCTGCAGGCTGGCCTCCACACTTGTTACCATTGCAGGTTGTTGCTTCTTCTGCCCACATACAATGTTACCACTGCCCACTACAATGTTACCAACAGTGGCTGCTGTGATTGCTTTGCTTTTGTTCTCGCGCAAGTGCTGTGTGTCTGTCACTCCTGCAGGTTGGTGATCGCATCACAGCAGGTGACATCTATGGTATTGTGAAGGAGAACACCCTCATGGACCACAAGGTCATGTTGCCACCTGGAGCGCGTGGTACCATCAGCTACATCGCACCTCCCGGCGAGTACACAGTCAATGATGAAGTCATTGAAATTGAGTTCCAGGTAATTGTCCAGCAGCATCCCTTCCCTTTGTGTGGTGTGTGTGTGTGTGTGTGGGGGGGGGGGGGTTGTTGCACATCTGGGCCTCGAGATGTTTGCAGACGTGCTGTGTGTTATTGGCTGCCTCGCACCTCGTATAGAGAAACCAGCAAGTGTGGATGAGTGCCAGGTGCAGTTGCGCCCATTGACTGTGTCCTGCATATGGCCTTGCTATCAGAGGGGGTGCAAGGAGCAGCTGGGATTGAGGTCACAAGGGGCTGGGAGATGCGGGTGGATGCACAGCATTGGCCAAAGCTTCCGGGACCCTGCTCAGGATCACCCGTGCTTCAAATGTCCAGCAATACTGTGTAGTTTGATTCTTCGGCTGGGATGCAACTCAAAAGCTTTTGTGCTCTGCATGTACAGGGCCAGAAGAGGAAGTACAGCATGATGCAGCTGTGGCCTGTGCGCAGCCCACGTCCTGTTGCTCAGAAGCTGCTGGCAGACACTCCCTTGCTGACTGGGCAGCGTGTGCTGGATGTGCTGTTCCCGGCTGTGCTAGGAGGTGAGACTGCAGGAGCACCAACCCCACCAGCTTCTGTTGTGGGCAGCTTTTTGCATAGCCCCTTCTTTTGCTGTCAGTACGGGAGACAGGGCTCGGGTGTGCTGTCAGAGCTGTTAGAGCTGGCACAGCAGGCGGCGTTCTTTTGTGTCCCTGCTTTAAGGCAAGCCAAAGCAGCCGGGACCTGCCTGCAGGGCATGACTGTTGTCTGTCAGTGCTCAAGCAGGCAATGCAGATAAGGAAGCTCTGCCTACCCAAATCGGGAGTACAGCAACTGAGTGAAGATTTACTGCTATGTTCTGCAGGTACCTGCTCAATTCCTGGTGCCTTCGGGTGTGGCAAGACTGTCATCAGTCAAGCACTTTCCAAGTACTCAAACAGTGACGGTGTCATCTACGTCGGTTGTGGGGTAAGTGACTGAGCCACTTCAGCAGCTAGTCAGTGGTGTCTGCCAAAAGTCGTCAACGCTGTCGAGTGCGGCACATGTTTCCACTTGCGGCATCGCGTGACCCAGCATCACTGCACATCGCATCCGCTGTCAAGTGAAGTATCTTCATGAGTCACACTGCATGGCTTGCACAAGCTGTGACATCTGCTTTTGTGGAGTCAGGAGTCCCTGCAGTAGTTCCAGATGTTTATCGGATTGACACGGTCGGTAAATGTTGGTCGTATTGGTTGTGGGTTGCAGGAGCGTGGTAATGAGATGGCTGAGGTACTGATGGAGTTCCCACAGCTGACAATGAGTCTACCAGATGGCCGTGAAGAGAGCATCATGAAGAGAACATGCCTGGTGAGACCCAGTCTAGGGTTTAGGGTTTAGCAGAGGCTGGTTGTGCAGTCACTTTGCCCAATGCTGTGTTCTCCTGAGAGGTACACGCTGTGCTGTGGTGCCATTGCGCATCATTGGTTTCGGCCGAGCTGTGGCGAATGGTCAAAACAGATTCTCAACAACATCTGAACCTTGCCTTGATTTCGCGATCTTGCTGTCAGTGGCAATAGCACACAGACACACCTGAAAAGTACTTCACCAACCAAATTGTGACTGCGTCCACATGCGACCCATGTGCACAGGCAAAAACAAGTCATGTTCACAAGCCTGGTGTGCTTTCGTGCAGGTTGCCAACACCAGTAACATGCCTGTGGCTGCTCGTGAGGCATCTATCTACACTGGTATCACATTGGCAGAGTACTTCAGGTAAGCAACATGCATCAGCTCAGCAACATTCTGCAGGGCTGTTACTGCTAGCTGTCTCTGCTAGCAAGCATTGATTGTGCGTGTGGCAGTGAGGGGCTAAGCTGTGATGCAGGGTAAGATCAACACAGCCCGGTTGCTTCTTTGTGCATAAGCCAGCAATTCATAATTATCAAAGAGTAGTCAGCAGATGTAGGTTTCTATGCAGCCCCTTTGTTCTGGCACCTGATACAACCCCAGAAGGCCATTACAGGCTTACTGCCAAGGCCCTGTCGGTACCAGCCGTTCTGCTTGTGCTAATCATCGTCGATCACTAGGTCATGTTGTTTGTCACTGCAGAGACATGGGCTACAACTTCTGCATGATGGGTGACTCCACCAGCCGATGGGCTGAAGCTCTGCGTGAGATTTCGGGTCGTCTTGCAGAAATGCCTGCAGATAGCGGTTACCCAGCGTATCTAGGAGCTCGGTGAGTGCGATTGATGCTTACCCCAGACCTGGCACATGGCCGGTCGACTTGGACTCATTTGTGCCAAGTACAGTGCTGCTATAATGATCTATTGGGGTCTCCTGCAGCACCAGAACCCTGCTTGGAGGATAGCATGTCTACCCTCAGCAATGCAGTGCAGTGCATTGTGGTTGCAGACATGAGGGTGACCTTACACTGCTGCTTTTGTATTGCGCTTACTTGGCACCTAGCTCTGTACCAGTCACAGCAGCAGTGGTCATGAAACCAAGCTGTAAAATGAACGAGTATTAATGGCGGCTCATGTCTGTACTTGGCAGCTTTGCCTCATGTGCTAACCCTGTGAGCTGCCTGGGCACTCCCAAGCGTGTAAGCAGTGCTACAACTGCTCTTTGAGGAGCACAGTGCAATGGTGCACAAGCCTTGTGCTGTATTTTGATTCCGCCTTCCATGCTGCCTGTTGTCTGTGAACATCAATCCACAGTACGTCTGTGTCTGTGATTTGGCACACACCTGTTGTAGTTCCATGCTGCGAGTTGTGTTTAGATCATCAATCCACACTGCGACCGGCCTTTTGTGTGTCTTGAAGTCTTGCGTCTTTCCACAAGCGTGCTGGCCCTGTCAGCTACCTGGGCACTCCCAAGCGTGTAAGCAGTGCTACAACTGCTTGATAAGGGAAACCTGCAATGGTGCACAAGCCTTGCGCTGTATTCTGCTCCTGCCCTCCATGCTGCTGTTGTCTGTGGACGTCAATGTACAATGCCACCTGCCTTCTACGTGTGTTGCAGTCTTGCATCATTCTATGAGCGTGCTGGTCGTGTGAGCTGCCTGGGCAGTCCCAAGCGTGAGGGCAGCGTCACAATCGTAGGAGCTGTGTCGCCACCAGGAGGAGACTTCAGTGATCCAGTCACATCAGCCACGTTAGCTATCGTGCAGGTTGGTGTGAACACTTTCTGTCTGAGTTTGTGGCTGTTTTGCTGACATGGGGGGTTGTGGATGGTTGAACTAGTGGTACAATTACACACTGGGATGCAATGGGCTTGTCGGCTGTGCGGCCGCCCCCTGCAGGTGACCTCAGTGACCCAGTCACATCAGCCACGTTAGCTATTGTGCAGGTTGGTGTGAACACTTCCGGTCTGTGTTTGTTGCTTTTGTGCTTCTGCTGACATGGAGAGTCTTGGATTGATGGGCTAGTGGTCTGATCGCACACTTGGCAAGACCATGGGCTTGTCGGCTGTGCAGCTGCCCCTTGGAAGAGACTTCAGTGACCCAGTCATATCGGCTACATGAGCTATTGCGCAGGTTAGTGCGACCACTACTGTCTGTCTGTGTTTGTGCCGTTTTTGCTGCCTCAATGGTTGGACTAGTGGTATAAATTATGGGCTTGGCGATCACATGGGGTTGTCGGCTGCGCAGCTGCCCTGTGAGGCGATCTCAGTGACCATGTCACAGCAGCTGCACTAGCCATAGTACAGGTGGGTGTCAACATCGCACTCTGGGGGTTGTTCTATCTCCTGTGTTAACATACATAAATTATAATATGTTAATTATTATAATTAGATTATAATATGGAACAAGTGGTACAAAAATTAAAAATCCAAAATTATTTTTGGGACTTAGGCAAATCACAGGGCAGACAGTCACTTTTACAGACATCACCAATGGCACTCTAGTACAATGAAAAACAATCAGAAATCAACATGCCAAACACATGGCGCATCTAATCTGTTGCATGGCTCAATACTTTCACATGATCCCATAATAACTCTGCACCGGTAAAACAGACAATGCTGCATATACGGCACCCACACATACAGTAGTGCATCCGTATGGCATGGCAACAGGCCATCGACACCGTGAACACCACCATGCAACCATAAATTGATTTTTTGGCAAAGAAATCACAACCATAACAACGTTAACTTGTTATTTGGGCCGTCTTTGCAAGCTCTCCCCCAGACAGGAAGCACAGAATGCCGATACATGCAAGCTGACAAAGTAGCTGCCGGTAGCCAGGGAAGCACGAGGGGTAGATGCCAGTGCCCCGGGGGGGGGGGGGGGGGGGCGCAGAGGTTGGGGGGGGGGGGGGGTCCTGCAAGACACATAGCCACACCCAGTTACATACTGCTGGCCGCAACTGCAATTTGCTAAGTCTGTACACAAGGAAACTGGCTGACAGGTCGATGTGCACAGGGGGTATTGCTGCGTAGTCACTCGCGCACCTAGGCCATCT
>NSMO01000223.1:0-14257 GCA_002588565.1 Coelastrella sp. UTEX B 3026
CGGTACATTCGGAGCACCAACAGGCTCCAAGGTATTTCACGCCGAGCACACGAACGGCAGCCACTGCCCACCACTGGCTAGTCGTGCCCGGTGTTCACACCAGTGTGCCACACCCTGTATGTCCAGCCTGGATCTCGGAGATCTGAGCTCAGCATGTTGGCATACTGTTGGTGACCTGACCAGATTCAAATTAAGTGGAGTGTGAGACCAATAACTGGGTTTGTTGAACATAATCCTGGAGTACATGCATCCAATCAATGCTTGAATCGATCAGGCTCAGAGAACATTACCCCATCTCCATTCAAATCAGCACATAATCACCCCCAGACCTCCCCCACCCCTCTTTCATATACAACACGCTGCTCAACTCACTCATCAACCACTCACACTTTTCCCTACTAGTCGTAGGTGTGACCATCAGATAAACCACGGGGCCCAACGGCCTAGCTGCTATACCCCGATCTCTCAAAGCCGCTACAACATCAACCGCTGCACTACTGCCATACCCTGAACCCCCAGCAGCAGCTTCAGGGTTTAGCTCTACTGCTAACACTGACCCCAAAACCACGACACCTTTGACACGTGGGTGATGACTCAGCTTTTCAGCCGATGAGTCATCCCATTGGGGCAGAAGCTGACCACAGGTATCCTTGCACGCACTGCTGCTGCTGCATTCGTCGTCGCTGCTGCTGCTGCTGCCATCGGAGTCTGAGTCGCTGCTGCTGCTAGCACCGCTGCCTCCAGCAGCAGCAACGGCAGCAGCAGCGATGGCCTTGCGGCAGCGGTTTGGTAGATCTGGTGTGCATACGTTGGGGTTCATTTCAGGGTTTTGGATGATGGATAGACTTGCAACTGCCGCTGCACAGCCGAGGGGGTATGCTGTGTACGAGTGGCCGTGAAGCAGGGCCTCAATCTGCAGCAGCAGCAGCGCAGCCCAGCAACAGCAGCAGCAGCAGCATTTCAGCGGTTACTTAAGTGTAGCCAAGCTTTGTGTAACAACACATGTGAGCATCACTAAAAGATTCACATACGCAGGTCATCAGAAACCACATCCATTGCATGTTGCTGATCTGTCACGAATCCAAGTGGTATGGTACCTTGCTTGCCAATTGTGCTGATTTTTGTTTGGTGACCTCATATCATTAAGTTAACATGTTTTCAGTGAGAAAACACCAGAGCGGCAAGGCCAATGAAGTGCCGTTTGGATTGGACTGCTGGACGAATGCGACCTCTCCTCAACAAGACAGCACAATGCATTCTGGATAAGAGGTCACCCATCTGAGACCTGGCTGTTCTGCATGTTTACTGGAAATGCATGTATGATGATGTAATTATGATATTTGAGACAGACACTGGAGGAGCAAACCGCACCTTGCTGGGCCCCTTGAAAGCATTGAACACTTCCTCGCTCGTAACTGTCACTGCCAACGGTGCTGCGCCTCCTGTTAATAACTTGGCATAACATGTTATATCTGGTGTTATTTGAAGCATTGCTGCGGCTGTTGGACTTCCAAGGCGCCAGCAGCCGGTGAACACCTCGTCAAAGATGATGGGGATGCCTCTAGATCGAGCAACCTATAGTCAACAATGAAGCAATGAGCGAAGATATAATAAAACGTGTGAGTAACAGGGCACTGTGTTGGCCCAAGAAAGTATACTGAGATGTGGCTATTTGATGTCCAAGTTGTCAGCAATCAGTGGACACCTCGACAAAAAGGAAGGCTATACCACTGGCTGAAGCAAACTGCAGATGTCATAGCAAAGTAAGAATGATCTTGAACTGATTTAGGTGACCTTCAGTGACTTGGGCCCTGTTTGGCATGCCAGGCCAAGGTGTGTGCCTCCGACTTCTCTGTGGGAACCTTGTCAAAAAACAAAGGGATGGCCTCTACAACGAGCCAGCACCGCTACAGAAACCGAGCTTTAGAGCGGGCAACCGCCAGAAATCACAGCAATGCAAGAGTGGCAAGCCAGTGCTTCCGGGGTCTCTGCTGTGCATTCTGAGGGGCATGCTGCACATGCCCCATTTCAGTTATGTAACGCTTTCGACTTGTGCTCACTGCTGCCGCCGGCGCCGCTGCTGGCACTACCACATAACAACGTGGCATCTGTTATGTCATAAGTTTCAAATGCAACGATCCCAAAGGACATGCATCACGAAGTTGCCGGTAGTAAGCCCGAAATTCAAACCGACCTTGACCATTTCAACTTGGAACAGTGGATCCACAAACAGCATCCCGCCAGCCCCCTGAAGCACTGGCTCAATAAGTAAAGCTCCCAGCCTCCGCTTGCTGCTGCTGCTGCCAGCAGCACCTTCATGTGCCTCAATCGCCGACACGATGTGTTGGTGATACAACTGCTGAAGATCAGACCTGTAGTAGGGCAGGCAACAACAGCTATTACTGGTTGTGGGGAGTACTGTATCAGTTCAAGATTTAGTATCCATTGCAAACCCTCTATTTCAGAAATAAGCTCAAAAGGATAGGCCCTGCCCGGGGCAAACTACAAGTGCCTTCGCTAGTGCCTAGCAAGTACAGGTGTCTTTACCTGCTGCGTTGCTTCAGATCAAACAACTCCTGCTTGCCCTCCCAAGCCCAACCACTGCTGCTGCCGCTGCTGCCAGCCCCCTGCTGCTGCAGCCAATCCGGTGCCTGCAGCCGCCACTTCCCTTGTTGCAACTGTAGATACGGTGGGTTTAGAAACAAACCCCGACCTGAATACCAGGGGGTTTGAAGTCTGCCGTTAAACGGGCTGGATGGCGAGCAATCCATTGCGCCGTGTGTGTCGCCGTGGTATGAATTCTGCAGGCCTAAAACCTCGAGCTGGGTTTGTTGGTCGGGACTGTTACTTTTGTCGTTTAACATGTTATGGTCGACCATGAACTTCCTGAATGCCATTTTGAGGGCGACCTCGATCTGCAGTCAAAGCATGAGAACAGCATATACTGCATAGTATAGCTAGGTGTTTGGTGGACATGAAATAAGATATCTTTTGTTGGTTTTGATTTTAGTGTTCTGACAAGGCACAGCAAGTATATGACCGATCCAACGTATTCATAGCAACTGGCATGCAACTTTCAGGCAATGATCTATCCAGTTAGCACAAAAAGAAACACTCAAACAAGCATGCTTTCGCCCCTGCATATGCTGTATATGAATACTAAATGTCTATCCTAGAATGGATGGGCGATGTGGAAGCAAAATGTTGTTGCAAGTAACTGCCAAAGGTACAAGCAAGTGCAGGTG
Source organism: Coelastrella sp. UTEX B 3026 (assembly GCA_002588565.1). Classification (NCBI taxonomy): domain Eukaryota; kingdom Viridiplantae; phylum Chlorophyta; class Chlorophyceae; order Sphaeropleales; family Scenedesmaceae; genus Coelastrella; species Coelastrella sp. UTEX B 3026. The sequence goes on from NSMO01000223.1 coordinate 3,246, forward strand.
CTATACAGCAGGATTACTGGAGCGCTTCCATCATTGCTGAACACAGACTGCACAAACGGCAACTTGCTGGTTAGAAGCCGCCAGGCTCGTGCTGTGTGTGCACACTATGTTGGTGCCTCGCTTCTCATGAGTATGCCCTCGACAAGTGCATTGAACACGTACACATTACCAAAGCATGATAATCTTCAGTGTCGAAAGTACAGTAAACATACTTAGAATGCTGCCAAACCAACTTACTGCAGTGCTTCCATCGTCACTGAAGAACACCCTGCTGGCCCAGCCATTTTGGTTGAGAGGTGGGGATAAGAGAGCTCTCGTCAGTTCAAGACCAGGAGCATGAGCAACCTGCAGCAGCAGCAGCAGTAGCAGCAGCGGTGGAATGAGATTAGTGCTAAATAGCACAAACTATGCCGCTGATAGAAGAGTGTTTGTGTGTGTAAGTGCTCTCCATTCAGCAGCAGCCGCCATTCAACACAAGCCAATGCCAGCTTGCACTTTCTTTTTGCTATGTATACTCCAAACTTCAAGTCAGGTATAATGTCGGAGCACAGAATAACATGACATTTACCAACCTGTGGCCACATGACATGCATATAACGTCCTGCGGCTGCTGCAACAGCTCTTGTAACTTCAATCTGTAGGTCACTTGTGGCAGCAGTCTGCGTCCACCAACTGCTGGCAGCATCATGAAGGCGGGTCAAGCTGCTGCTGCTGCTGCTGGCAGCAGTGGACCCCTGCTGCTGCTGCTGCTGCTGTTTGAGTATTAGCCAGTTTTCGCCTGAACGTGCATCAACCACAGTAATTTCCCTGCAGAACAGCAGCAGCAGTTGCGACATGTTGGCAGCAGCAGCAGCAGCAGTCACAACGAAGCGGGTTTGCACAGAAGGCCAATCGGCAGCAGAACCAGCAGCAGCACTGTTCAGCCACCGCTGTTGCCGGTAAGGCTGCAGCTGCAGCAGCAGTGATAACTCATCAGGCTGCCGCCGGGATTCAGACAGCAACTCTGACTATTGTCACAAAGTGTGCACATTGCTCTATTATCATTATAGTAAGAGAACACCGAGGACATTCCAACGTGTTCTCCTTACCTGTTTGGCAATTGAGCGTGTTGTGTGAATGGCCACCACACACTGGCAGCAGCACCAGCAGCAGCACCACTCAGCCACTGCTGCCGCTGCTCATGCTGCTGCTGCAGCAGCAGCAATAACTCATCAAACTGCCGCTGGGATTCAGATAGCCACTCTGACAAATGATCATCGATCAGACTATCTGTTGGGTGGCTGGCCCCTGCTGTTGCTGCTGCTGCTGGCAGCGGTGGCTTGCAAAGTGGTAGTGACAGCACTGGCAGATCTTGACCTAATCTGTAGGCAAAAGAAACATACAACAGTGACGCTAGATTCAAAGAAACAGTCATACAATGAGATACGCGACAAGCTGAGTTGCACAGCCAAAGTTGGCTAGCTGTCAACAGTATGACACCAACAGATTCTGATCCTCAATTCCAAACTGTCTGCAAAGTTTTCATGATGGCTCAATCATGTGCTGCTGCATGCCGTAGATGGTGTTGCACCGTTGTAACATTGTTGAATTGTCATCACGCCACAATCTCAATTGCTCAGATACCATTGGCATAGCAATGCCATGTGGATTCAGTCGCATAAGCCACCAACATTTGGAATCTACCCTGGTTGTCTGGGATCACTCAGACAGGCAACTGCTGTGATATATATCGTATATATGTTGTATATATACTGTCCAAGACCCACCTATGTGCCGCTGCATGTCTTAGGTGATGCTGTACCGCTTTGACATTGTTATAACGACCTTCCGTCATCATCACAACTGCTGCTGCCGTATGACCGCGCAGCAGCAGCGACTCGTAACTTGATAGTGTTGTTGAAATGCCGCCCAAGTGTGGATCGCCAACTAGCAACGCTGGAAGGGCTAGGGGCCGCAGCAAGTCACCCTGAACAGAAGCAGCAGCAGCGGCAGCAGCATCAGCAGATGAGACGGGTATCTGATTGATCTGCAGAGATCAGGTGAAGCATTGGCTGTTGACATGATGATCACCACCAAGCAGGCGGAGAGGGCCACGACCGGAGCAAAGGATCCTGGACAGAGTTGTCCAAGAGATCCAGCAGCAGACTGCTGAAAATTCTCACGCATGTAACGATCACTGTCATGCAAACAACGTATTTGCAGCAGACCTTACACGTGTTGTATGTGTTATAACGGTTTGCGATACAACGACTTGAAGATGTCAGAACCCCTTGGACTATTGTAGGCATTTCCAACGCATTGATACCTGCAGGGTCCCAGAAGGTCCCGGACTTGTTACACCCCCTGCCGTCTCAACAACACTCAGCCCTCGTACACCGCCACCACCACTGCTGCTGCTGCTGCTGCCCGCCTGCTGCTGCTGCTGCTGCCGCTTGGCATCTACTGCTGCTGTGAACTGCTGCAGCTGCTGTGTTACTGATGTTGTTATTGTGTCATCGGAAATAACACGTCCCTCTGCTGCTGCAGCTAAGTGTGGGCTGACGGGATCTTTGTAAGTGTAGAGTGTGTCACTTTGGTGGAGGTACTGCTGTGATGCTGCTGCCCCGGACACATGCGCTGCTGCTGCTGCCTGCAAATGTACAAATACAGACAGTCAAGAAGTCTGGGTACAAATGTGTCTGGGTACCACAGACCATCACGTGCACTGGACATTACAGATTGAGATAGGGCTGTGAATACACATAGAAGCCTTATGGTCCAAGACTCCCATGGTTCTGTGTGTCACTACTCAGTCACTTAAATGGAGGTACTGCTGTACTGCTGCCGCTCCGGACACGTGCGCTGCTGCTGCTGCCCGCAGATTCTCAACAGAATACAGACAGCCAAAAAGTCTGGCAGAAATGGCCAGGTACATTGTCCAATGTGTACTATAGATCATCAATTGCATAGGGCGGTGAATATACATTAGAAGCCTGTTACTCCAGTGCCGGCATTTCCGCTACAGTAGTTTGTGTAAGTACTTTGCTGGCCTGCAAATAGATTGGCACGTGCAGGTTTGGCACTTATTGTGCCTGGTGACATTTGAAAGAGGTGTCATCACTGGTTTTGAATGCCGGGTCACGTGTATCGGCGGGGTTTGCCCTGCAGCATGGCTGCGCGAGCTTCAGAAGCTCTCCTATGTAACGACTCAAATCACACAGGGGCCGATGGCATTACTGCTGTGTTGGTTGGGTAGCTTGTACATAGGGACTGCGAGTGTTTGTGCTTTTGGCTGATGTTTGCTAAAATGCAAGGATACTGGCTGACTGCTGGAGGGTAAACACCGGGTACAAACTCTTCTCAGGGTATTCGGTCAATGCTTTAAGCTTGTTGGGGCTATTGAGGAAAGGCAACAATGCGGTTGATCCTACTGCTTATCTAGATATGTGCAGCACTTGTCCGTTTTTGCAGCTGCTACTGCTACAGCTGGGAAAGTGTCGCTGGTATGCGCAGCACCAATGTAGGGTGTAGCCAGTCATACGCAGACCTTGCCAACTCGAAGAACCTTCAGATCGAATTGCACGACGTCATACTACGTATCTAATGTATATTCCGGGTCGATTGCTGTTAAGCCAACTCACCACCAGCCTTGAGTCACTGTCTTGAGGGTAACCAGTCTGCACAGGCTTCACATACTGCACGAAAATCTGCAGGAAACAAACGAACATAAACCCGTGAAGCATTAACGGCGGCTATAAGCCTCATGCGAGCTGTTTGCGTACAATGTATGGGACGTATACTGGTCTCAGGTGTCCTGCTACTGCTTACCTGATTTCGGACAGCTGCTGCGACCAGTCCCGCGCTGATAAGGGTCTTTCCAACTCCTGTGTTTGCTCCCCATATGCAGACTGCTGGATATGTGAGAGGGACGTCGCGCGAGGTGCTGTGGGCTAATCGTTTACTAACATGAAACAGCCTACGGCGCTGGGGCCGTACAGAAGCCAGTAGCGCAGGCCACATGGCAAAAACAACGCCTTATGTTGATATTGGATTGCCCACGCAATGCGCAGCGAGTCAGCCTACAAGAGCCATGGCACTACAAGAGCATCGGTGGATTACGCGGTCCCTTCCCAACATTCTACAACTCCTCTCACTTGAGAGCGTAACGATTACGATGCATCGTATGTGGCATATATTATGCTCTGGCTGTATCCGGCACACCAGACAGAAATAGTATTCTGACTCAGAGGCTAGGCCCTGAGACCTGTACATGTACCGTATTGCTGCTGCTCATCCCGGTGCCACTAGCCGCGCTGTGCACTGCTTGCTGCATGCCACAGAGACATCCGTATCAGTAGGAGGACAAAGATCTTCAGCGGTCAAGCCACGAGCGTCGCCTCTCTCGCGGCCCAAAGCAAATTGGAAGAACTGCACCTTGAAGGCTGAAGTGGTCTATAGCAGAACACCAAGCTTAAGTCAGCCAGGGTGAGATTCAACAACCTGCGCCATCCTGTAAACACAGCAGTTGTCAGTCACATGTAAGCACAGCTAAACTTACATGTCAGCACAGCAGTTCTCAGTCAGTCACAGCAATTTGCCGCAGTGCGCGAGTGTGCCTAGTGAGTTAGGCATACGAGCTTTGTGCACTGCACGCTGCATTGCAGCATACGTAAAAAGCCAAGACCAAGTAAGCTGTATTCCCAAGTAAGCTTTCTCATCACCATGACTTGCATACTCAGGTGTGGCTGTGGCGGGGTGAGCCAGTGAAGGTTAGCTCATCCAACATAGTATGCATACTTGGCAAACTTGCCATACTATGTTGCATGAGCTAAACTTCATAGTAAGCCAAGCAAACTGCTGTACACTACATGCAAGGGGCCGCCATCAGGCATATGCTTCTGCTCCTGAGGTGAGCCAGTGTCCAGCTGAGACCTCCAGTTCAGCTGATAGCTTGACTTATTCAGCCAGCAAAGGCACAGTACAGCACAGCTTACCAGCCTGCAGCAGCCAGCTGGCGTCATCAAGCGCAGCTACTCCTCTCAATAAGAGCAGAGCAGGGCAGAGCAGGGCAGAAGCCCCTGTTGTAGTACCTCGCAGAGATTGTCATCCATGCATCCCTTCGCCAAGCACAAGCGCCACCGACCTACCAAGACAACCAGTTCTCGCTACAGGTCTCTACCTGTACCCCACTTTAGGGAAGGAGTAGTGGTAGCAGTGCATCCACCCCAGCAGTGTCACCCACGGCTTGGCACAATGATCAACTATTTGATCGGCCGGCGGGTGTCAGCATGGACACCTTCACCAGCCCAGCAGCCCCACACTGCAATCAGAGGCTCTGCAGATCCAGCTGCTCCCGCTGCAATATGCGGATGCGTCTGGCTTCTGCGTCCTGGTGAAGGCGCCACACTGCTGCTGGCATCCGCTGCAGTGGCTGTATGGTATGCAGGGGTTGACTAAATCCTGCTGGCCTTGATGATGACGCTCCCTGACATAATGTCCCAGCAGCAGCAGCAGCAGCAACTTGATCTTGTCCCAGTTAAGGTACTGGCCGGGCGCTGCTGCCATGGTTATCCGTGACTACCAGGAAGGCTGGCAGCTGGTCTACTGACTGCAGATACACCTGAGTGTCATCTGCAAATGGGGTGGATGTAACCCCTGTACTGACAGGCCCACCCCCTCATCATGCAGTAGCCTAACAAAAGCCTCCCCAACAGACAATGAAGGTGACAAGGGACAGCAATGTCAGGCCCCGGTGAGGTACTACCTCACCTGGCCTTCCGCTGAGATTGCAGACGTCACCTGACTGCGTGCAAAAGAGACTGAGCCAATGCAGACAGGATAGATGCGCTGGCAAGAGCTGTCGTGCCATGCATAGGGTACGCCACCCGAAAGAGTCTTGGGCTGCTCATGACAAAGCTCTGACAGGCTCTGACGCTGAAGTTCAAAACCATTGACTGCACCACCAGTTCACCTGAAGTGAAATGAAACACAGGGTCAGTGTCCGGGGCCATGGCACAAGTGGCTGGCCTGGCCATCAACATCAAACCATCTGGCGCTGCTGTGAGGTCGCGGCAGCAAGCCCTGCTGCTCCAGCTGCTGGATCCACCCGTGGGCATTGGCTGGCCTTAGCATAATGCCGCACAGCAACATTCGCTGGCCCTGTTCCATCACAAACAACTGTGCCATCTGCTGCTATTAGTGCCACTGCTGCGGTGCGTCCCAAACCCCTCGAACGGCTGAGTTATGCATGGAGTGGGCTGCTCACCATGATGTGGCCAGGCCTGCCGTGCAGCCTCGCATTGATGCTCCACGCCTCCGTTTGCAGCTCACGCATCGCTGATTGCGCACTGTCAAACTGCTGAGTGCTGTTTGCTGCCTGTTCTGCCGCTGCTTTCACCTGTTGCTGCAAGGCCTCAGCAGCTGCTGGTAAGTCTGCCACTAAATCATGATCACTGATCAGTTAGGTGACTCTTGGTGCCTCTAGCCCCGTGAAAGATACACCAAATGATAGTTTCGCTCTTGGACTCCTCACTGCTCGAATGCGGCCTGATGTTATCGAAGACAACTCACGTGATCTGTTCCGCAAAGTGAGGGGTGAGCTGAAATCTTGGACTCCCACCTGATGGATTGACGCCTGATGTTGCTAAAGTTAACCTGCGTGATCTTTAACGCAAAGGAAGGGGTGTGTTGAAACTGGGTTTGCTGGATGACGCTGGTGGAAGGTCAGGGTCCAAGCTGCGACAAAGTGACCGACGGCCTGTGGATGGCCTCTCAGGGCAAAAGGAACCTATCTGGAGAGGCTGACAGGTGCGGCGTTGTTCCCCAGAAGGCCACATACAACGTCACTTGTTGTCGTCTCGCAACACCCCGAAGCTGTTGTCACTACCGGTACTAGCGCGAACCAGGCTACTACGAAAGCTGCAGAGCTCTGGCTTTGGGTCGAGGCGCTTTCCTTGGCAAGTATTGGTATGTATATCTGTAGGCCCTCCCACCACCAGCAGCGCGAGCAGTCGCACTACCGAAGTTGACGGTCCCCTTCCAAAGCCCCATTGCTCCAGCTTTGCCCCGTTTGCACAGCCAGCCATGAGCTGGTCAAGCATTCAGCGATACTGCAGGTAGGTGATTCGCCGGTCACAAATCATGTCATGCCACTGATCGAGGGCAGGCCCAACGGGTGGATGAATCACTGAATGGTGTGCATCCGAATCCACCAGTCTGTTTGTTGTCATAGTCTGCGGCTCTTGACATGCATAGCACAAGACTTCAATAACGGCCTGTGGTGCGTACGAGGATAGGTCAGGATACTCACCTGTGGCAACAAACTCCATACAAAATGCAGCTGTTGCAACAATACTGGGTACCACAATCAATCTGTATCCGACTTGATGGGCACAAAACTCTCATTCACGTCGGCCAAACAACACCACAGTGCCAGCAAGTGCAATGCCTGAGGCTGCATTTGGTGGCCACTGCTTTGAATGAACGTTATTGTGTGCACTGTGCCCTTGTCATATGCAGGAAGACAGTATCAAGAATGACCAGTGCTCAGCAGTCTGCTGATGCAGCTGTGATGCAAGAGGTTAGCAAAGCAGTAATGGGGTTGAGCAGCAGCAGTGAGCAGGTGCAGCTGGAAGCAGCAGAGGCCCTCAGAACCCTGGCCAGGGAGGTACCAGCTAATAGAAAGCTGATTGGGGAGTGCCCGGGAAGCATTGCTGGTTTGGTGAAACTTCTCAGCAGCAGCAGTGAGCAGGTCCAGGAGGCAGCAGCAGGGGCCCTCAGGAACCTGACCTGTGATGTACCAGCTAATGACAAGCTGATTGGGGAGTGCCCGGGAAGCATTGCTGGTTTGGTGAAACTTCTCAGCAGCAGCAGTGAGCAGGTGCAGGTGGCAGCAGCATTAGCCATCAGGAACCTGACCTATGACGTACCAGCTAATAGAAAGGCGATTGGGGAGTGCCCGGGAAGCATTGTTGGTTTGGTGAAGCTTCTCAGCAGCAGCAGTGAGCAGGTGCAGCTGGCAGCAGCACGGGCCCTCAGGAACCTGGCCTGTGATGAACCAGCCAATAAGACGCTGATTGGGGAGTGCCCGGGAAGCATTGCTGGTTTGGTGCAACTTCTCAGCAGCAGCAGTGACGAGGTGCAGGTGAATGCAGCAGCAGCCCTTATGAACCTGGCCTGGGGGGTACCAGCTAACAAAAAGCTGATTGGGGAGTGCCAGGGAAGCATTGCTGGTCTGGTGCAACTTCTTAGCAGCAGCAGCAAGGCAGTGCAACGACGCGCGGCATGGGCCCTGCACAACCTATGTGTTGATTGCCCTGCCAACCAGGAGTGTATAGGCAAGTGGCCGGGGGCTGTCGCTGCCCTGGTGGCTCTGCTGGCCAGCAGCGACGAGATAGTGCAGCAGAAAGCAAAAGCAACACTAACGATGTTGCAGCTTCGTGGTTTCAGCAACACCGATCCACAACAGCAGGTGGCTCAAGCGGGGGGGCCGCCCTCTTCCACAGGTACGTGCTAGCATGCAAGTGGGGGCACTACTGGTGCTTCTGCAGTACGCAAGGGGTGGGTGTGGCCTCACCCATCACATCCAGCCGGTGGACTTGTTATAATCTTTGTGTAGATCAGTAACACTTAGCAGCAACGCACCAGCAAACTGTGCCGGAGACTGTCGCTATCCAACAAACGACTGTCACTAACAAGTGGTGGCTCACATATGCGCATGCGATAGCCTTCATCAGCACTGTTCGGGTGCTTGCAAGCTACACAATCGGCCAGCACGTACCTCAGGCCATGACTCTAGATCAAACTCATCGTGCATATCACGCTACTCTTCTTTTGCAAGTACACCAATCATGACAATGAACGATAATGAATTCTTTGAGACCAGCTTTCAGCAACACACAGACAGTGCATTGGTGCACCAGATCTTGGTGACTCTCTAATGTTGCTGTGCACATATACCACTTCCTGTGTCCGTCTTGACTGCTGTTTGTCTTGCAGCCATTGGGGACGCACCCTTGCATGCCTCTGCTGGCACTCACCTTGCCACAACAGGAGTGACAAGTGGAGTTGCAGCCTTGCAGGCCTCCTCACCCGCCACAGTCAGCACCCATGCAGTGGTGGTCACAGCAGGGACAAGCCCTGGATATAATGCTCAAGCAGGAGCAGGTGGGCTAGGGGCACATAAACCAACTCAGCTTGACCAAAAGCCTCAGTTCAGGGTCCGTGGGACATATATCTTGCCTTTCTTAACTTGACTGTGGTTGCTGCTTGCGCTGCGGTTCCCTTCGTGACCGGATATCATTGTTATTGCTGCTTGCCTGCGGTCCGACACCCAGTGATCGCTCATGCTGCTGTGCAGTCACCCGGCATCCTATTTTTTAATTTGCCCTGCCATGCAACTTCGCTGTCATGCAGCCATTGGGGTTGCAGCCTTGCAGGCTGCCGCTGGCATTGGACAATTCATCCCAGTTTTTGGCCCACTCATCACAGGAGCGCTGCTGATGGCTGCACAGTTGCTTGGCATGGTGAGCTTCAGTGATACTTTGCCTGGCTGTTATCTGACAAGCGAACACGGCTTGTTTGAGTGCTTGTGTCAAGACACCAAGCAGCCACATAGAATAACACAATCCTCTGATTGATCTGGCCAGCTCCAGGGTTTAGCTCTGTTGCCCTTGCTACTGTAACCATGGTGACAACAAAGTAGTGGGCACTGTATCATTGGCACCAGCAGCGGGCAGGTACAGCCTGAGGCCATCATGCATCGCAAGCATGCACTGAACTTCGGCGGGCCGTGTGAGTGGCTGACCCCTGGTGGCCCCTTGTGAAGTGAAAGTCATGCAACACCACACTGTGCAGAGATGTGATGCTCTTGTTGCACTGTGCAGGTTCAACAGGCAGGCCTGAACAGCGCAAAAGCAGGGATCCTGGCCGGCCGAGCACAGCTCGTCCAAGGCGTTCTGCAGGTATAGGCATCAGTTGATGCATCAGGCCTGTTAGATGGGATTTGTGCAGTCACCGCTGCACAGACTGCAGGCTCACAGTGATCCTGCTAGGCTGTATTGCATCCAGAATTAATAAGAGGCTTGGGTCTTCACCTGGCATGCATGCAGCTCGTGGCGTCTGCACAGGTCTCACTTGCATTTCAGTTTTGCTGGCATCAGCCCCCAGGAGTGGTAATTGACTGCAATTGATGCTTGTGCAACATTGCCCACGCTCTGCCCCTTTTGTGCAGGACTTGAACACCAAGGCACAAGCCCCAGGCTTGCAGCTTAGTGAAAGCGACCAAGCCAACATCATCCAGGCCCTGCAGCAGGTGCAGACCGCCTTCCAAGCTGCACAGGCACTTCTGGGTCGCTGGGTTGTTCCAAACAAGAAGAGGTGGTATCATCAATTGGAACGGTTTGCAGCCAGCAAGTTAGACGGTCAGGATTTGATTGAAGTAAGTTTTGATACACTAGTACATGACAACAGCTTTCAACAGACAATTCCAGGCATGCGCTGAGCCGCTGCTAGCAGATCATCCTAGTCAGTGTACATTCGTTGACATCCACCCACATGTTTTCCATCCTTTATCTGCTGAGGCTTGAGACCCTTGCATACAACTTGCAACAACCTGTTGACCCAGTGGGTGCTTAGGAGAAAGCATACTGCACAGCAGCAGGTTAGACCTCTGCATTCTTGCTTACACTTTGGGCCACAGTCTGGGTAGAGGACTGGCTGTTTGATGTTGACGTGCAGGTAACAGACAGTTTACAACCTCGCACAACTTCATACTTATGCACATCAGCATCCACAACACCCCTGTCATACAGCTGGTGGAATCTGGCACTGTGAAAATGTGTGACGGAGTGGCTGTATGATTTGGTAATACCCTGGCAATCCACAGCTTTGCTGCCTCTGCAGGTGGACCAGGAACTCTGCGTCAGCTACAACCAGCTGGCCAGCGTGCTTTGCACATGCGGCCTCTTCCAGCTGCAACTCTCTGCAAGCAGGGCGGAGGCAGCAATAGCAGCATGCCAGCAGGACATTGCCAA
>NSMO01000223.1:14275-32098 GCA_002588565.1 Coelastrella sp. UTEX B 3026
ATGCAGCATGTCCTGCCGCAGTTGCGCGCCATGGGGGTGCAGCTGCTGCAGTTAGACGGGTTCTTGGTCAAGATGGATCGTCTGGCCGAGGGCATATCAGGGCTGGATCAAAAGGTTGAGGAGGTTGTGAAGTTTGTCCGCCAACAGCAGCAGCAGCAGCAGAAGGTGTCAGCACCCAAGCCAGACATGCTGATTCTGCCCAGCAGCATCAAGCTGCTTGGAAGCAGTCTTGGCGAGGGAGGTTTTGGAGTAGTCCACCTTGCCAGGTATGGTGGGGAGGACGTGGCCGTGAAGGTCTTCTTCCTGCAAGGTGCCACTGATGAGGATATGCGCAAGGTGAGCTGGGTGGGATGTACGGCACACTTGGATCTACAGATCTTGCCACCACGTCATGCAGTCAATGCGCAGTGCTGTTACGAATATGAAGGCTCTTTGTGGCACAAGCTGTGAGCAGAGTACCTGGCGCCAAAGGTGGGCTGGGCTGCACTAGCGGTTGTCAGCATTGAGTTCCACTCCTCTCATCAGCAAGGCCCAAGCGAGTTTGTTGCCGGCACAACTTGTTCGATTATGGCTGAATGGGGCATGTTATGTACCCAAGCCCAGTTGCTGACAGCTGTGATGGCTCTGTTTTGTTGTTCTTGCCCCAGGTGTACCGGGAGGCTATCTTACTCTCCCGCTTACAGCACCACCCCAACATCATCAGGTTCTATGGCCTCATCACTGATCCCCACCAAGGCCCCAATGAGAGCAGGAGTCACTTCAACATGGGCGGGCCGGCAGCAGCGCCAGACCTCCATGGCAGCCTAGTGATGGAGAAGTGCGACATGGACCTGCATAGGCTTCTACGAGATGACACAATCAAGCTGACTCTGCTTGACAAAGTCAATATGAGCTTAAACATTGCATGTGGCATGTGCTACCTCCACCATGATTGTGGCAGTCTGGCTCCTGTAGTTCATGGTGACCTGAAGCCAAGCAATGTTCTGGTGAACCTGGGGGCAGACTGCAAGCCCCGACAGGTCAAGGTGTGCGATTTTGGCATCTCACGCACGTACCAGGTCAGCAGTACCCTGTACATAAAAACCACTGGAAACCACAGCTTTGGGTCACCACAGTGGATGGCTCCGGAGGTCTGTCAGCAACTGGTCAGCAAAAGCAAAGGTAGCAAGCAACCCATGGCAAAGGAGGTTGACGTCTATGCCTTTGGCATTCTGCTGTATGAGGTGGTGACGCAGCGGCAGCCGTTTGACGATGAAGACATAGGAATTTTGCTGTGTGTCAGTGTGTTCCATGGCTTGCGGCCCAAAGCCAAGGAGTGGCTGGAACAGGAGGTGCAGGAGGGTGACAACAGCAGCGAGTCGAGTGTGCTGCAACGGCTGGTGACCCTTATGGAGTCATGTTGGTCATTTGACCCCTCTGCAAGGCCATCTTTCAAAGCCATAGTTTGTCAGCTGCAGGAGATGGCAGCGCAGCTGGAGGTGCGGGGTTGAAGTGAATCAGGGCAGCGCCGCTAGCAGTGGTCCGGCTCTGGGTTCTTACTGCGTTAGTGTGCGTTACGCACTGCGCTGATGACTCATGCGCTCATCCAGCAGACTTGAAAATTCATGACTGAGTTGCGGGCTTCCAGTTTTGCGTTTGAATTTGTATTGTTGAAGACTGAATGGGCCCTACTTTGCATGTTTGTTGCTTGTTGCGCTGTACTTGCATTACAGCAGCAGCGAAAGCAACAGCAGCATCAACAGTTGCAGTACTGCAGCCTTGAATCAATGCAAAGGCCCTTGATGTGTAGCGCATGTATACGTAGTGTTTCTTTCAGCGTACATCATTCTGTGTGTCTGCACAGTATCAACGCTCCGGGTTGCACTAATCTTTGTGGTTTCAATGGTCCCGCATTGCACAATGCGTGGGATCCTGCGTGTTGCAAAGCAAGTATCTCCCCCGGTGCTGTAGGTGATGGGGCAATGATGGGTGGTATAGCCGTGCCTTGACACTTAGAACAAAGACAGGTTACTAGAGGATGATGGACTTGGACAATTGCATGTGTTGTACATGTGCTGCTTTCATAGAATGTGCACCTGGCAGATCCTGCTATGAGTACTTGTTGATGCAGTGACTTGTCTACATTTGTTGTCGTTGATGTCGGGCGGTACATGCACTACGATATGGTATTCAACCTAAGTTATGGCTTGCTACATGTGTTCGGCATGGCAGACAGTGTATCTGTATGACACAGTGTACGCGGTGCTTCTGCCGCATGACGGCTTGATTTCAGAGCATGATGTGATCTGTTATGTCTCATGCCAGAGTAATATCATGTCTTGAGTTGGCTTCAAGCCCCATTGAGTGGGGAGCTCTGCCTTGAAGGCGCCCCTGAGGGTGGTCTGATCTTGGTGTGCCAGCGTGGCTGAGCCACCAAGTATTGACGTCCGACGGCGTACTTCGGCAAAGGCCGTGCGGCCGGAAAGGGTAATGGGAAATCGGGGGGCATACATCAGACCAAGGCATGATTCCCACAGCAGTTTGGCATACTAGTATGCCCTACAGACGCGAGCACAGAGTAACTCCAAGCAATTTACTACGGAAGGCGGAGTTACTCCGGGCGGAGTAACGTGCGGTCGCGGGCGGTGTTACTCCGCGCGCACTGGGAGTAACTCGCCGTTACCCCGGAGTAACTGCATTTACTCTTGAATTAACACAAACGTAACTCCATTTTTGCTGGAGTTACTCTATCTTTCACATCAGAGTTACTCTGATGACGGCAGGAGTAACCCGTGGCGCTACTCGGCAGGTCGGGATGAGGGATTGGGCTGCATCGGGCTGCAGCGATGCTGTAGCTGTCAAAATGCTTATGCCAGGTATTACACTTGCGGGCCCGTGCAACTAACTCTGCCCAGTCTGCGCATCCACCGTGACACCCTGCAGCTGCTGACACCACCACGCACAGTACTATGTTGCATGAGCTAAATGTCACAGCAGTTTTTGCTATTGTGAAGCATTCCACCAGCACAAGCTGCAATAAGCCTGGAACCCTATGCTGCAACAATGTACCATGCCTCACCAGCACAAAACTGCTGTGCATGATGCTCAAAACCAGCCATTAGCAATTGCTTGCATGCAGCCACCACTTACCACCACACAACTGGGTGACTCTAGCAGACCTTGCTGTAACTATTACTGCATTAATTTGATAAATAGCAACAACACGAATCGCACCCAACTGTGCATAACCTTGCAATGTAAATTGCCTCATCATGATTCAACGAAAGCCACACTGTCATGGTATCAGCTGTAAACTGCAGTTGATGCAGCACCCAACAGAAGCACCTGTCGGTCCAAACATTGCCAGTGTCCACATTATGCGACGTAGCTAGCCTGGGCTGGCTTATGTGACAAACACCAGCTCAGGCGATCTCTGTCAGACACTGTTCAAAACCTGCCCAAGATATCCTGAATATCCAAGTACCAGCAAACACAGCTTCTGCAGGAGCAAACACAGCTTCTGCAGGAGCAGGCACAAACAGAAAGACAGAGCACAGATACCCATATGCAGCTGTAAGTATGACCAACACACTAGTCCAAGCATCCTGAGATTCAAGTCGGCCTAACACAAATCAATGCAAGCTCGATGCACAGCGCCCCAGCATGTTCACCCAAGTTCTTCACTTTGTCTAATGCATAGCACCCAACGTACCATTCACAAGCCAGTGCTTTGCTGCATTTGTCACAGCTGAACGGCCAAGACAGTTGCTGCTGCAAGGCAGCATGCCACAGAGAGCTGAGCTGCTGCTGCTGCAACTGCAGGAGCCCTCTCCACTGCCCTCTACAGCTCCCAACGCCTTGTTACTGCAACTGCTGCTGCTGCTGCTGTTCTGGCTTGCTCATTTGCTGCTCGGCCTCACCCTGCTGCTGTTCCTGCGGTTGCTGCGGGGGCTGCTCTGCTTGGTCTTTGCTGCTGTCTTCAGTCACTGCTGCTGCTGCTGCTGCTGCTGCTGCTGCTGAACTGCTGCCTAGGCCGCGGCTCCTAGTTTCTGCTGCTGGCAATGATGTCCGCAGCTGCCAATGTTTGAGCTCTGAACATTCAACAGAGACAGCAAGATTGTGGTTATACATTGTGGTTATTGTGGTATCACATCATAAAGAGAGGAGAGCCTTTCAGATTGAGTGTCTGACTTGGTTTCTATCTGCTTCATCCTTCCTTGGTCCATACTGCTAGAACCGGGTGTGGGGAGTACCGACTCATACGGTGAGGTGTCCACTGTAAACCCTCTGTCTGAACAACGTGCAACACCTGAGAAACACCAAAAATTGAGTCAAACTACAAACATGTTTACCTGCTGCGTTGCCTCACATCAAACAGCTCCTGCTTGCTTTCCCAAGCTGAACCACTGCTGCTGCCGCTGCTGCCAGTCCGCTGCTGCTGCTGCTGCCAGTCCGCTGCTGCTGCTGCTGCTGTTGCTGCAGCCACATCGGCGCCTGAAGTCGTCACTTCCCTTTTTGCAGCTGTAAATACGGTGGGTTGATGAACCAGGTTTTAGGCCTGCATTTGAGAAGGCGATGTGGAAGCAGAATAAGTAAGTTTGCCAAGATATTGCCAAAGGTAACAAGCAAGTGCTGGGGCTGATCAGCAGGATCACTGGAGCGCTTGCATCATAGCTGAACACAGGTTGAAAAGTAATTGCCGGTTAGAAGCCGTCAGGCTGGTGCTATATGTGCACGCCATGATGGTGCACTAACCCTGACTATATTGTGTATGCCATGTACATGAAAGCATACATTAATACATCATTGTACACAACCTCGGCGAGCAAACACCACAGGGCAAAGCGAATAAAGTGAATACATGATTTCCTGCTAAGTAAAAACTTACTGCGGTGCTTCCGTCGTCGCTGAAGAACACGCGGCTGGCCCAGCCATTCTGGTTGAGAGGTGGGGACAGGAGAGCCCTCGTCAGTTCAAGACCAGCAGCTGCAGCGGTCAGATGAGTGCTAGGTAGCACAGACGATGCTACAAGTAACATACTGCATCTGCTTTGCATAACATGGCCCCAGCCATTCTGGTTAAGTGGTGGGGCCATGAGAGCCCTCGTAAGTTCAAGACCAGGAGCGTGAACAACCTGCAGCAGCAGCAGTCGCAGCAGCAGCAGCTGTTAGTGAGTGCTGGGTAGGACAGATCTAATACTGCTGATTACAACTACTACTGCTTTGCACGGTACAGCCCCATGCACCATCATGGGATGGTGGGGACAGCAGAGCTGTGGTTTTCCCATTCATTTACGACCAGGAGCATGCCCAACCTGCAGCAGCAGCGGTTACATGAGCGCTATGTAGCACAGACAATGTTGCTAATCACATGCCACAAATGCTGTGCACAATCTGGCCCTGTCCACCATCATCAAGTGGTGGTGCCAGCAGCCCCTGTGGTTGACTCAAGACCAGAAGCATAGACTTGCAGCAGCAGCGGTCACAACATAACCCAAGCTACTGCTGTGGCCACATCATATGGAGGTGTCGATCTGCTGCTGCTGACGCCTCCGCCACAGCCCTTTTGATTTAAGCAAGCAAGTCACTCATGGCAGCAGCAGCAGCAGCTAACACACAACTATCTACACGACAATGTACACAATCTGAGCACTGAAATAGAAGAATTTGCACAAAATCAGCTGAGTAACCAGCTCAACGCCACACATAAGATGCATACACCCACCTGCTGCTGCTGCTGCTGCTTCTGCACGTGTATGTCTGCTAGAGAGAGAGAGAGAGAAAAGTTACAGTGGATCCGGATACAGTGTACCTCACCATCTAGAATGGTACTCTCCACACCCAATAGGAAACCAAATGAAAGCAAAAAAGGATCAAACAAGATGAACCTCAGTCCAGCACTCAGTCTCTGTTTGCGCTTTTATGTCCGACTTATGTAGCCGGGTGCGCACACCTAAGGTATATCCAACAACCCAACCCAAGCTAGGCTGATCACCGGCAGCGCCCGTGCACACACACAACGGGACAGCAACTGCATAACAAAATGTCAATGTACATACACTGTTAGTCGGCACGACCGGAGCTTACCACGGCTCGTCAGCCCCCTGCCATCGTGCAACACACAGCGCGCCACACCAGCACAGCGTCAACAGAGGCTGCAACCCAGCGCCTGCATCATCTAAACTGACGCAGCAACCTCACTCATGCAAGACCCACCAAAAGCAGGACAACAGCAACATGACAACCACCGCTGCTAGGATCAACCATGTACGCCGCAACTGCTGCGGCCAACCAAGGCAGGTCACATTGCTCAGGCCAGCATCAACAACCCACTGCAAACAGACTTTTGTGCACTTGGACTATACGTGCAGCAGCAGCAGCATCCAACAAACCAAAGATGCGCACACCCCAAGTCAGTCATGATGTTTGAGACCATATATTACATGTTATTTACCAACCTGTGGCCACATGACATGCGTATAGCGGCCTGCTGCTGCTGCAACAGCTCTGGTAACTTCAATCTGAAGGTCACTTGTAGCAGCAGTCTGGGTCCACCGACTGCTAGCAGCATCATGAAGGGGGGTAAAACTGCTGCTGCTGCTGCTACTGCTTGAGTACTAGCCAGTTTTCGCCTGATTGAGCATCAACCACAGTGGATTCCCTGCACAACAGCAGCAGCAGCAGCAGTCACAACGCAGCGGGTTTGCGCAAACGGCCACCACACATCGGCAGCAGAACCAGACAAACTGTTCCGCTGCCAGTAAAGCTGCTGCTGCAGCAGCAGTAACAACTCATCAAACTGCCGCCGGGAGACAGACAGCAACTCTGACTATTGTCACAAAGTGTGCACATTGCTCTATTATCTCTATAAGGAAAAAAGACCGAGGACATTCCACATGCGATCCTCCTTACCTGTTTGGCAATTGTGCATGTTGTGTGAATGGCCACCACACATTGGCAGCAGCACCAGCAGCAGCACTGCTCAGCCACTGCTGCCGCCGCTCATGTTGCT
Source organism: Coelastrella sp. UTEX B 3026 (assembly GCA_002588565.1). NCBI lineage: Eukaryota > Viridiplantae > Chlorophyta > Chlorophyceae > Sphaeropleales > Scenedesmaceae > Coelastrella > Coelastrella sp. UTEX B 3026. Next base: position 21,266 of record NSMO01000223.1, read on the forward strand.
GCTGCTGCAGCAGCAATAACTCATCAAACTGCCGCTGGGATTCAGAGAGCCAGTCTGACAAATGATCATCGATCAGATTATCTGTTGGGTGGCTGGCCCCTGCTGCTGCTGCTGCCAGCGGTGGCTTGCAAAGTGGTAGTGACAGCACTGGCAGATCCTGACCTAACCTGCAGGCAAACACAACATATAGAGGTCAGGCTATTCAGGACAACAATGATACAAGCCAGAAGCCACAGCTGAGTTGCACCACCAAAATCAGCTAGGTGTCAACAAGGTGACACCAACAGATTAGGATACCGATCATCGATCCAAACTGTCTGCAAAGGTTCCTTGACGGCCCAAAAAATGTGCTGTGCATGCCGCAGATGATGTTGCACCGTGAAAACATTGTTATAACGATCTATTGCAACTGCTGCTACCGAATTGGAAACCCTTGGTGCAGCAAGCACAAATTAAATCTTTCAAACGTCATACTTGCTATCTACCCTGGGTTATAGATCTAGACTTCATAACTCAGACAGGCAACTGCTAAGGATATTGCCCAAGACCCACCTAATAGACAGACAACTGCTTAATAGTCTGCCTAATAGACAGACAGGCAACTGCTAAGGATATTGCCCAAGACCCACATAATGTGCTGCTGCATGTCTTAGGTGGTGTTGTACCGCTTTAACATTGTTATAACGACCTTCCGTCATCATCACCACTGCTGCTGCCGTATGACTGCGCAGCAGCAGCGACTCGTAGCTTGAGAGCGTTGTTGAAATGCCGCCCAAGTGTGGATCGCCAACTAGCAAGGCTGGCAGGGCTAAGGGCCGCAGCAAATCGCCCTGCACAGCAGCAGCAGCAGCAGCAGCAGCGGCAGCAGCGGCAGCAGCGGCAGCAACGGCAGCGGTGTGACAGCCTGAGCATGTGCGGTTGGTTTGACACAGCTCAGCCCAATCTTGAAGTGTCTTTGGCTGGCTACTGCAATGGCGTATGGTCAGCATACAGAATTGTCCAGGAGATCCAGTAGCAGACTGCTGAAATCTCTCACGCATGTAACAATCACTGTCATGCAAACAACGTATTTGCAGCAGCTTTCATACGTGTTGTATGTGTTATAACGGTTTGCAATACAACGACTTGAAGATGTCAGAACCCCTTGGACTATTTTAGGCATTCCCAAACCACCATCATACCTGCAGGGTCCCAGAAGGTCCCGGACTTGTTACACCCCCTGCCGTCTCAACAACACTCAGCCCTCGTACACCACCACTACCACTGCTGCCCGCCTGCTGCTGCTGCTGCTGCTTGGCATCTACTGCTGCCGTGAACTGCTGCAGCTGCCGTGTTACTGATGTTGTTATTGTGTCATCAGAAATAACACGTCCCTCTGCTGCTGCAGCTAAGTGTGGGCTGACGGGATCCTTGTAAGTGTGGAATGTGTCACTTTGCTGGAGGTACTGCTGTGCTGCTGCTGCCCCGGACACATGCGCTGCTGCTGCTGCCTGCATAGATAAGCATACAGCCAAAAAGTCTGGGTACAGATGTGTCTGGGGACAACAGAACATTGCGTGCAATGGGCACGTGCTAGTCATATGCATAGGGCCATGAATACATATAATAAGCTGACTCAATGCTGAGATGGTCATGTGTAGATAATAACCTGGTACTATGGTGAAGGTATTCCTCTGCTGCTGCTGCTGCTGCTGCTGCTGCTGCTGCTGCCCCGGACACAAGCTCTGCTGCTGAGCCTGACCAGGCAGAACATAAAGATGATCATCAGCGTTTAATCAGTATTCAACCAGTACATGCAGGCCTGTGATTGGATTGCCAGGTATGCTTAGCACTTGTCGTGCCATGGTGGAGTTTGTGACAGGTGGCACCACTGGTTTTGGGTGCCAGGTCACGTGTATCAGGGGGATTGGCCCTGTAGCGTGGCTTCATAGCTTCGAGCTCTCCTATATAACGAATCAGACGAAAAACATGGACCGATGGCATTACGGCTGTGGTGGTTGGGTGCCTTAGACAAAGGGCCTGCAAATGTATGTGCTTCTGGCTGGTGGGTTCCAGAATGCAAGGATACTGGCTGTTGGTGGGTAACCACACCAGCTGCAGATCTTTTCAGTGTATTCGGTCAAAGCTTGAAGCTTGACGGTACCATCAGGGAGGATTCAACGAAGTGGGTGAGCCTATTGCTGATTCGGAGGATTGCGGCACATGTTCGTTTCCTGCAGCTGCTACTGCTGGCAAAGTGTTGCTGCTGCCTGGCTATACACTGGCTGTAGTATGCGCGACACCAAAGCTAGTGTATTCATTCCTGCGTAGTCTCTGGTATCTTGAAACACCCTCAGACTGAATTTCACGACGTCATGAGATGCACTTTATACATGAATGTCTGTTCCGGGTGAAGTGCTGTGATCCAACTCACCACCAGCCTTGAGTCGCTGTCCTGAGGGTAACCAGTCTGCACAGGCTTCACATACTGCACCAAAACCTGCAGGAAACAAACGCACATAGACACGTGAAGCATTTACGACGGCTAGAAGCTTGATGCGAGCTGTTTGCGTACAATGTATGGGACGTATACTGGTCTCAGCTGTCCTGCTACTGCTCACCTGCTTTCGGACAGCTGCTGCGGCCAGTCCCGCGCTGATAAGCGTCTTTCCAACTCCTGTGTTTGCTCCCCATATGCAGACTGCTGGATACGTGAGAGGGACGTCGCGCGAGGTGCTGTGGGCTAATCGTTTACTAACATGAAACAGCCTACGGCGCTGGGGCCGTATAGAAGCTAGTAGCGCAGGCCACATGGCAAAAAACAACGCCTTATGTTTGTATTGGAATGCCCACGCAAATGCGCAGCGAGTCGTGCAAGAGCCATGGCACTACAAGAGCATCGGTCGATTACGCGGCCCTTTTCAACATTCTACAACTCCTCTCCCGTGAGAGCGTAACGATTACGATGCATCGTATATGTGACATATATCGTGCGCTGGCTGTATCCGGCACACCAGACAGAAAGAGAACTCTGACTCAGAGGCTAGGACCTGAGACCTGTACAGGTACATACATATGTTGCACTGCTGCTGCTCATCCCAGTGCCACTAGCCGCGCTATGCACTGCTTGCTGCATCCCGCAGAGACGTCAGGGTCAGTAGGGCGACAAAAAATCTCAGCGGTCAAGCCACGAGCGGCCCACAAAAAAATAGCAGAACTGCTTGAACCTAGGAGTCTGGGGCAGCACAGCAGGTCTCAGTCACATGTAACTTACATGTAAGCACTTTACATGTAAGTAAGTACAGCAGTTCTGAGTCAGTCACAGCAGTTTGCCGCAGCGCACGAGTGGTGCCAAGTGAGTTGGGCATACGGGCTTTGTGCACTGCACGCTGCATCGCGGCATACGTCACAAACCAAGACCGTATAAGCTGCTTTCACCTTGAGTAAGCTTTCTCAGCACCACGACTTGCAGACGGTTTGGTTCTTCTTCTAGTTCTATGTTGCATGAGCTAAACTTCATAGTATGCAAAGCAAACTGCTGTACGTACATTACATGCAAGAGGGAGTACTAAGGGCCGCCCCGACATATGCTTCTGCTCCTGAGGTGAGCCAGTGTCCAGCTGCGACCTCAGTTCAGCTGATAGCTTGACTAGTTCAGCCAGCGAAGGCACAGTACAGCACAGCTTACCAGCCTGCAGCAGCCAGCTGGCGTCATCAAGCGCAGCTACTTCTCTGCTACTTCTCTTACTCAGAGCAGAGCAGGGCAGCAGCCCCTGGTGTAGTACGTCGCAGAGATTGTTATCCATGCATCCCTTCGCCAAGCACAGGCGCCACCGACCTACCAAGACCACCAGGGCTCTCCACGACCACTTTAGGGAAGGAGTAGTGGTAGCAGTGCATCCACCCCAGCAGTCTCACCCACTGCTTGGCACAATGATCAACTGTTTAATCAGCTGGCGGGTGTCAGGATGGACATCTTCACCAGCCCAGCAGCCACACACTGCAATCAGATGCACTGCAGATCCAGCTGCTCCCGCTGCGGTATGCGGATGTGTCTGGCTTCGGCGTTCTGGTGAAGGCGCCGCACTGCTGCTGGGATTCGCTGCAGTTGCTGTGTGGTATGTAGGGGTGGGGTTGATCTAGCTGGCCTTGATGATGACACCCCCTGACATAATGTCCCAGCAGCAGCAGCAGCGACTTGGTCTTGTCCCGGTAAAGGTACTGGCCGGGCGCTGCTGCCATGATTATCGGTGACTGCCAGGAACGCTGGCAGCTGGTCTACTAACTTCAGACACACCTGAGTGTCATCTGCAAATGGGGTGGATGCAACCCCCTGTACTGACAGGCCCAACCCCTGATCATGCAGTTGCCTAACCAGGGCCTCACCAATAAACAATAAAGGTAATAAGGGACAGCCCGGTCAGGCCCCGGTGAGGTACCTGGCCTTGACGCTGAGATCGCAGACTCCAGCTGACTGCGTGTGACAAGTGGCTGGCCTGGCCATCAACCATCTGGCGCTGCTGTGAGGTCGCGGCAGCAAGCTCTGCTGCTCCAGCTGCTGGGTCCACCCGTGGGCATTGGCTGACTTAGCATACTGCTGCACAGCAGCATTCGCTGGCCGTGTCACATCACAAACAACTGTGCCATCTGCTGCTCTGAGTGCCACTGCGGCCCTGTCTACTGTGGTGCATTCCGAAGCCCTTGAGCGGCCGAGTTGTGCATGGAGTGGGCTGCTCACCATGGTGTAGCCAGGCCTGCCGCTGCAGCTTCACATGGATGCTCCACACCTCCGTTTGCAGCTGACGCAGCGCTGATCGCGCAGTGTCAAACTGATTAGGGCTATTTGCCGCCTGTTCTGCTGCTGCTTTCACCTGTTGCAACGCAACGTTGCTGCAAGGCCACACCAGAAGCTGGTAAGTCTGCCACTAGAACGATTGGGGTAACTCTCATTGCCTCGTAAGTTACTTTCGCACTCACTGCTGGAGTGCGGGGTGACGTTACTTTACGATGATCTTTCACGCAAAGGAAGGGGTGTGCTGAAAGTGCTTTACTGGATGACGCTAGTGGAAGGTCAGGGTCCAAGCTGCGAGAAAGTGACCGACGCCCGGTGGATGGCCTGAGGCCATTGGTCTCTCAGGGCCAAGGAACCTATCTGGAGAGGCTGACAGGTGCGGCGTTTTGCCCATAAGGCCTTATACAACGTCACTTGTTGTCGTCTCACAATACCCCGACGCTGTAGTCACTACTAGTGCGAACCAGGCTACCAAGAAAGCTGCAGAGCTCTTGCTTGGGTTGAGGCGCTTTCCTTGGCAAGTATTGGTATGCATATTTGTAGGCCCTCCCACCACCAGCAGCGCGAGCAATCGCACTATCAAAGTTAAAGATCCCCTTCCACAAGGACATTGCTTCAGCTTTGCCAGACTTGCACAGCCAGCCACGCACTGTCCAAGTATTTAGCAATACTGCAGTAGTGCGCGCTTGTGCGCGGAGCCATCCTACAGCCTAACCTCGCACCCACAAGCTTCGTCAACACGGACACCGCCCTACTCGGTACTGCTGCTATCTGTGCCGTTGCAGGGCGCCTGTAGCAGAGGGTGCGCGTTTTACCCCAGGATTTCCCCACTTACAACACAGTCGTTGTCGTCTCCAACACCCCGACGCTGTAGTGCGAACCAGGCTACTAGGACAGCAGCTGCAGAGCTCTGGCTTGGGTTTAGGCGCTTTCCTTGCCAAGTATTGGTATGCATAGCTGTAGGCCCTCCCACCACCGGCAGCGCGAGCAGTCGCACTATTGACGTTGAAGGTCCCCTTCCAAAGGACATTGCTCCAGTTTTGCCAGACTTGCACAGCCAGCCATAACTGGTCAAGTATCAAGCAATACTGCAGGTAGGTGACTCGGCGGTCACAAATCATGAGTCATGCCACTGATCAAGGGCAGCCCCATCGGGTGCATGAAACAAAGAATGACTATGTGAAGCCACTAGTGTGTGTCGTGGTTTGCGGCTCTTGACATGCATAGCACAAGACTTTCATGAGGGCCTCTGGTCCGTATAAGGATAAGGTCAGGATGCTCACCTGAACCCTTTGTAACTCACTATGGCAGCAAACACACACAAAATGCAGGCTGTTTTTGAATTACTGGGTGCATACCACTTGTAGAGCACACATTATGTGGTCACTGCTTTGGAACGTTATTGTGTGCACTGTGCCCTTGTCATATGCAGGCAGATAGTATCAGAGATGACCAGCGCTCAGCAGTCTGCTGACGCAGCTGTGATGCGTAAGATCAGCACAGCAGTAAAGGGGTTGAGCAGCAGCAGTGAGCAGGTGCAGCTGGCAGCGGCATGGGCCCTCAGGAACCTGGCCCGTGACGTACCAGCCAACAGAAAGATTGGCGAGCGCCAGGGAAGCATTGCTGCTTTGGTGCAACTTCTCAGCAGCAGCAGTGAGCAGGTGCAGCTGGAAGCAGCAGAGGCCCTCAGGAGCCTGGCCTCTGAGGTACCAGTTACTAGAAAGCTGATTGGGGAGTGCCAGGGAAGCATTGCTGGTTTGGTGAAACTTCTCAGCAGCAGCAGGAAGCAGGTCCAGGAGGCAGCAGCAGGGGCCCTTGGGAACCTGGCCATTGGGGTACCAGCTAATAAAAAGCTGATTGGGGAGTGCCAGGGAAGCATTGCTGGCCTGGTGCAACTTCTCAGCAGGTGCAGTGAGCAGGTGCAGAAGGCAGCAGCAACGGCCCTCAGGAACCTGGCCGCTGGGTTACCAGCTAATGGAAAGCTGATTGGGGAGTGCCCGGAAAGCATTGCTGGTTTGGTGAAACTTCTCAGCAGCAGCTGTGAGCAGGTGCAGGAGGCAGCAGCAGGGGCCCTTGTGAACCTGGCCGCTGAGGTACCAGCCAATGGAAAGCTGATTGGGGAGTGCCAGGGAAGCATTGCTGGTCTGGTGAAACTTCTTAGCAGCAGCAGCACGGCAGTGCAACAACAGGCATCATGGGCCCTGCACAACCTATGTGTTGATTGCCCTGCCAACCAGGAATGTATAGGGAAGTGGCCGGGGGCCGTCGCTGCCCTGGTGGCTCTGCTGGGAAGCAGCGACGAGAGAGTGCAGCAGAAAGCAAAAGCAACACTAAGGATGTTGCAGCTTCGTGGTTTCAGCAACACCAATCCACAACAGCAGGTGGCTCAAGCGGGGGGGCTTGCCTCTTCTACAGGTTCGTGCTAGCATGCAAGTGGGAGCACTACTGGTGCTTCTGTAGTACGCAAGGGGTGTGTGTGCCCTCACCCATCACATCCAGCCGGTCGACTTGTATGCAACTATTCCACGTATAACTGTTGAGGTCAACTTCAAATGACTTGTAAGGACTAAGGATGCAAGTAGCAGACAGGGAAAGTGTCCGGTTGCACGACTTCGCACGACACACAGCACAGCACGATTGGCAAATCATGTACTGGCACTTGTTATAAACTCTTATAAACTATATGTCTAGGCGCTTGTGATAAACTCTGTGCAGATGAGCAGCGACAAAACCTGCAAACTGTTCTAAGTAGACTTCACTAGCACTGTTAGGGTGCTTGCAAGCTACGCAATAGGCCAGGGCATGTAACTCAAGGTCATAACTCTGCATCATGATCTCTAGATCAAACTCATTGTGCACATCACGCTGCTCATCGAATGCAGGTAAACCACACTTACACGGTAATGGGGTCTTCAAAACCACCAGCAATCAGCAGCATCCAGACAGTGCATTGGTGGACCAGATCCTTGTGACCTCTAATGGTGCTGTGCACATCTACCACTTTCTTGTGTCTGCCTTGACTGCTTGTTTGTGATGCAGCCAGCGGAGACGCACCCTTGCATGCCTCTGCTGGCACTCACCTTGCCACAACAGGAGTGACAAATGGAGCTGCAGCCTTGCAGGCATCCTCACCCAAGACCACAGTCAGCACCCATGCAGTGGTGGTCACAGCTGGGACAAGCCCTGGATCCAATGCTCAAGCGCCAGCAGGTGGGCTAGGGGCACCTGAACCAACTCAGCTTGACCAAAAGACTTGGTTCAGGGTCGGTGGGACAGATCTTGCCTTTCTTAACTTGACTGTGGTTGCTGCTTGCGCTGCGGTCCCGTTCGCACAGGTAATCATTGTTGTTGCTGCTTGCCTGCGGTCCCACATCCAGCAATCGCTCATGCTGCTGTGCAGTCACCCGGCATCCTCTGTTTTATTCTTGCCCTGCCATGCAACTTCGCTGTCATGCAGCCATTGGGGCCGCAGCCTTGCAGGCTGCCGCTGGCATTGGACATTTCATCCCAGTTTTTGGCCCACTCATCACAGGAGCGCTGCAGATGGCTGCACAGTTGCTTGGCATGGTGAGCTTCAGTGATACTTTGCCTGGCTGTTATCTGACAAGTGAGCACGGCTTGTTGGAGTGTCTGTCAAGACACCAAGCAGCCAAATGGAATTAGCACAATCCTCTAATCGATCTGGCCAGCCTTAGGGTTTGGCTCTGTTGCTACAAATACCATGATGTCAACAAGGTCGTGGGCACTGTATCTTTGGCACCAGCAGCGGGCAGGTACAGCCTGAGGCCATCACGCATCCCACGCCTGCACTGAAGCTGCGTAAGCAGGGTATGGTTGACCCCTGGTGGCCCTTGTGAAGTGAGAGTCATGCCACACCACACTGTGCAGAGATGTGATGCTATTGTTGCACTCTGCAGGTTCATCAGGCAGACCTGAACAGCGCAAAAGCAGGGATATTGGCCGGCCGAGCACAGCTCGTCCAAGGCGTTCTGCAGGTACAGGCATCAGTCAATGCATCAGGCCTGCCAGATATCATTTGTGCGTCACCACTGCGCAAACTGCAGGCTCACAGTGATCCTGCTAGGCTCTCTTGCATTCAGAAATCAATGAGAGGCTTGGGTCTGGACCTGGCATGCATGCAGGTCATGGCGTCTGCACAGGTCTCAGTTGCTGGCCTCAGCCCCCAGGTGTGGTAGTCGATTGCAATTGGTGCTTGTGCAACATTGGCCATGCCGCCGCTCTGCCCCTTGTGTGCAGGACTTGAACACCAAGGCACAAGCCCCGGGCTTACAGCTCAGTGAAAGCGACCAAGCCAACATCATCAAGGCCCTGCAGCAGGTGCAGACCGCCTTCCAAGCTGCACAGGCACTTCTGGGTCGCTGGGTTGTTCCAAACAAGAAGAGGTGGTATCATCAATTGGAGCGCTTTGCAGTCAGCAAACTAGATGGTCAGGATCTGATTGAAGTAGGTTGTGCAGCCAGTGCTTGACAACAACTTTCAACAGACGATTTTAGGCATGCGCTGAGCCGTTGCCAGTAGATCGTCCTAGTCTGTGTGCATCTGTTCACATTCAGCCACATGTTTTTCATACTTTATTTGCTGAGACTTGAGACCCTTGCATACAACTTGCAACAACCTGTAGACGCACTGCCAGTGGGTGCGTTAAGATAAGGCATATTGCACAGCAGCAGGTGGGACCACTGCATTCTTGCTTACACTTGGGCCACAGTCTGGGTAGAGGACAGGCTATTCGATGTTGATGAGCGGGCAACATACAGCTTACAACATCGCATAATCGCACGGCTTCATCTTATGCACACCAGCATCCACAACACCCGTGTCACACACAACAAGCTGTCGGATCCGGTGGTATGCGGATGTTTAATGGATTGGCTGCCTGATTCTTTAGCACCCTGGCAATCAACTCTTGACTGCCTGTGCAGGTGGACCAGGAACTCTGCGTCAGCTACAACCAACTGGCCAGCGTGCTTTGCACCTGCGGCCTCTTCCAGCTGCAACTCTCTGCAAGCAGGGCGGAGGCAGCAATAGCAGCATGCCAGCAGGACATTGCCAACTTTGAGCAGAACCTCATTCAACTAGCAGGAGGTGTGGCCCAGGTTCAGGATGGGTTACAGCTGCACAGACAAGACATGCAGCATGTCCTGCCGCAGTTGCGCGCCATGGGGGTGCAGCTGCTGCAGTTAGACGGGTTCTTGGTCAAGATGGACCGTCTGGCAGAGGGCATATTTGGGCTGGATCAAAGGGTTGAGGAGGTTGTGAAGTTTGTTCGCCAGCAGCAGCAGCAGCAGCAGCAACAGCAGAAGGTGTCAACACCCAAGCCAGACATGCTGATTCTACCCAGCAGCATCAAGCTGCTTGGAGGCAGTCTTGGTGAGGGAGGTTTTGGGGCAGTTCACCCTGCCAGGTATGGCCGGGAGGAGGTGGCCGTGAAGGTCTTCTTTCTGCAAGGCGCCACTGATGAGGATATGACGAGGGTGAGCTGGGTGGGATGTATAATAATAATGATAATCTATGCTGGGTTACGCCATAGCCATAGGCCATCGACCCTGCGCCTCAAATCTACCCAGTGAGTTCTACTCACCTTCGGACAAGGCGGCATGATTACCCGGTCATGTTAACACTTGAGCTGGATGGGATGTATGGCACACTTGAATCAAGAGATCATGCATGCCACAATGTCATGCAGTCAATGCGCAGTACTGCTACGTATATGAAGGTCTTTGTGGCACAAGCTGTGAGTAGACTACCTGGCGCAGGAGGTGCAGCCTTGGGCTGCGCCAGGTGGTTGCCAGCACTGAGTTACGCCTCTCTCTTCAGCAAGACCAAAGCATTAAAAGGGTTTGTTGCCTGCACAACTTCCTCGATGGTGGTTGGATGGGGCATATCATGTAACCAAGCCTAGTTGCTGACAGCTGCAATGCCTCTGATTTGTTGTCCTTCCCCCAGGTGTACCGGGAGGCTATCTTACTCTCCCGCTTACAGCACCACCCCAACATCATCAGGTTCTATGGCCTCATTACCGATCCCCACCAAGGCCCCAA
>NSMO01000224.1:637-19282 GCA_002588565.1 Coelastrella sp. UTEX B 3026
GCAGCAGCGTGGCAAGTGAGCCTGTGACCAGTGCTGCTGATGGCGGCGGCAGCAGCAAGGATACTCTTGGCAGCACTGGTGCCAGCTCGAACAGCAGAAGCAGTAATGGCGATAATGGCAGCAGCATCAGCAGCAGCAGCAATGCATCAGAGGTTGCTCAGTTGCGTCGTGACATTGCACAGCTATCTGCATTAGTTCAGCAGCGGCATGAGCAAGCAGCAGCAAAGGCAGCAGCAGCAGCAGAGCAGGCAGCAGCAGCAGCGACGTATGAGGCTGCTACACGTGAGGCATTGAATTGCTTGCAAGCGCAGATCGACCGCTTGGAATGCAGATTGGGCCCAAACACTGCTGCTGCTGCTGCCAAGGTTGGTAGCACCCCAGGCCTGGTTCCAAGTAAAAGTGACACAGCAGGCGGCAGCAGCAGCAGCAGCAGTGATGTTAGTGGTGATCAGCCTGTTTGCCAGTTCAAGGATGATCCAGTTGTGACTGAAATCAGATCGCAGGATCTAGCAACATCAGCAGCAGCAGCAGCAGCAGCAGCAGCAGCAGCCGCTGGCAGCAGCAGTGGTGGCAAAGAGTGTGGCGGTGACAGCATCCCTGATTTCTTTTCTGGATCCGCCGCCGAGGATGCACCTGCTGCTGCTGCTGCTGCTGCTCAGCCTGGCAGCAGTGACAGGGGTGGTGCAATCTCACAGCCTCTGTCTGGTGGTAGCATTGGTGCTGCTGATGGAAGCTTGTCAGCAGCAGCAGCAGCAGCACTCGGAAAGCAGGTGGCACTGCCACTGGCAGCAACGCTCCTGGCTTCTACAGCAGAAATGGTGGCAGCAGCAGCAGCAACCAAGTTTGATACGTTGTCACTCCATAGTGTGCCCTTGAGTCCAGCTGGTACAGCACCTGGAGGTTTAAGCACTGCTGCTGCTGCTGGCAGCGGTGGCAACTGGCATCCTGACGGCCGCAGCAGCAGCAGTAGCGATAATGGTAGTGATGACTGGCAGCAGGTCGAAGTTGACAAATAGTAGTAGCAACTCGGATGACAAAACAACGCCAAATGCAACTAAGATAGGCCGTTTGGATCCCAGATGCGGCCTGGGAAGCTCGGGAGGGACCATCAGGGTTTGGGGGTTGCCGCCAAATTTTGCGGTGCCAAGTTCGGGCTGCACAGCAGCTCCTGCAAATCAAGGTGTATTTAGGGTGTAGCTCTATAGAATTCTACATCATGTCTTTCTGGACTAAGGGTTAATGCAGCAGCAGCAGGCAGAAGAAGAAGATTCACCCTTTCCGGCCGCAAGGCCTTTGGGAGTACTTGGCGGCCACAGCTAAAACGCTTGTCTATGTAGCTGAGGCAATCATACACGGTGTATGCCATACACCATGATGGTGTCGTTCTCAGAAGGCCCTTATCAGCGCTGATATCAGCGCTAGCGGATACTTATTTTGTGCACATGAGCCCGATTCCGAATCACTTTTTTTGTTTGGGACGAACCTGACGGTTGCTCTTGTCATTTTCAGCGATCGACTTGAGCCTATGCGGCCGCGGATACACCACTTTGTTCTGTCAACAGCAATGGCAGAGTGCGACCCAGCTGAAGTTGTTTTAGCGACCCAGATGCTGTTACGACTTCGGTGTTCCAAACATTACACAGGTCTTTCACGGTTGCAGTCTCAAGCGACTGCAAGCTGCGTGAAGTGTGAAAGTTTCGGAGCCATGCGACAGGTTAGCTGCGCTGGTAAAAGCTGCGGTGTCATGCATGAAGTGTATCGTCGGTTGCTAGTTGGTTCTTCGCTACCAATTTTAGAACTGCAAGTCTGCCGCCCTACTGTCATGTCACGACCAGCACGGCCGTAGTCAGCGCAGCCCATGCATCCGGGCCGCTCCGAAGCGGTCCGCGATCTTCAGGCGGCGGAGTCAGCTGCCGCTGATGGGAACTCGCGGGGCTGCGGGATGGAACCGACAACGCACACAATGATTACAACATGGAGCACAACGCACGATCAATTCGACTCTTTCAACGGCTTGTTTTGGGCGCGAGGCGCCTGCGCCGCTCCGGAAGGTACTCACTTCACGGCCGTTGCCTCATCTCGCACTGCACCAACTCACACGGCGCCGTTCACCAGAGCGCACCGGCCACCAACCGGTGCTAACTAGCGACCACAGCGAAGTAAGCATCGAACAACTTTCATGTGTGACTTTTCAAGGCTGATCCACTACAAATCCTATGGGTACGAACTCCTTGAATTTGTAGAGCATATCTTGCATTACGGAGCAATTCTCTTGATGAAGTGCATAGGCCTCTGGGAGAAGCTCTCTAACACGGACAACACGCTCCTGCACAAGCAACACAGCAGCAGCAGCAGCAGCAGACATGGCTATTGATGTTTTGCAGTTCAGAGAGGTGGCCTTGGCAAGTGTCAAAAGTTGAAGCACACATAGTGACAACCGTCCTGATGCAAAAGGCACAATTTGGCTAAGCCGCCACAAAAACCCCTGATGACAAAGTGCAGGTTGCTTTTTGTGGTCTTCATGCTTCGAATAAATGAAACAATATTGTGGAGTTAGGGCATAAGGTAGACAACACAGGCCGCAAGAGTCTGCACTCTATGATGCCAGGGATTTTAAGTCTTGAGAAAGCATCTCTCAAGGCTGTGTGCAGCTCAGCCACAAAAAACAAAACCGATTGTTGCCTTGATCTTAGGCCGAAAGCCGTTGGTAAAAACCAATCAAGCATTATGACACAAACCATCAAATCATACATTATGAAACAAAATATCAATCAATACGTATTCAAATACAACCAAGATAAATAATTAATATCAAGTATATCACGTAATAAAGTAACACAATACCCACCTGAGTGATTGGATGTGTGGATAATATCTCAGGCATTCTAGCTTCTTGCTTCGCCGTGACCGCATTCAGCTTTTGTAACATTGTTATATTGGCCGCCGGGTCATAACACGCCTTGGCTAACAACCTGATGCCAATTGCATCTGCTTCATGCTCAGCAGCCCTGCACAGCACGCAACACAGCAACAGGCAAAATCTTATCCTAGATGTGAATGATGGACATGCTGTTGGTGCCGCAGGTCTGGGAGTGGCAACTAATATCATATAATAGTTTAAATCACCGTCATGCTGTGATTCCTGAACTGCAGCGCTCTTACGACCATGGCCTCAATGGTTGCAAAGATGTCAAAGACATTGAAATATAAGCAAATCATATGCACACCTGCTATAAGGCAAGAACATGCCCAGCACGACCAAAGCTCCAGGAATCTGTATTCCTAGCAGCGCCCTAGCCAACATGTTGACCAGCCCTGTCACATTCAGCTGTGAAAGGCGCTCAGCGTGATGCCTGGCTAACACGTGGCCAACCTGAAATGACATCACGCAGAGCAGCAGCAGCAGCAGCAGCAGCAAACAGCCTTCGAGTGTGAGGTTTTGACTGCTTTACGGGCATCTTACACTATGAGGTCCTATCAGCAACTCAGCGGTTGATGGACTGTAAAGGTGGCTCAAGAATGGCTCTGTATCTACCGAACTCAGCAAGCACGTTTACAAAACCAGTCCATTCAGTTGTGGCACTCTATCTGTATGATGCCTGGCCAATACGTGGCCAACCCGAAAATATATCACAAACAGCGGCAGCAGCAGCAGCAGGAGACGCTCTTGGACACCATGTAAAGGTGCCCAATCAAAATAGCTCTGTATCCACATTAGGGCTCCATCAAGCATGCTTATGATCCCAGTCCAATGAGTGGAAACTGCTGCCAGTAACGCTGCTGCTGCTGCTGCTGCCACCATGAACTGATCATAAACCCCCTGTATCTGCGTCTTGCTGACCCTGCAGGTATTCCATGAGCCAATACTGCTGCCAATAATGCTCCTGCTGCTGCGGCTCTCCACAACCGCTCTTGAGCCTTGACCTGCATAATGACCTCCGCACCTTTCTCATGAGCCAGTACTGCTGCCGCTGCCGCTGCTGCTGCTGCTGCTGTCAATGGGCAAATCTTACACCATGTGTGGCCATAACAACTGTGTCCTGCATGTTGTGGCTTGTCACACGAGTTTATACTCCTGCAACAATGCTGCTGCCGCCGCAATCATCGACCAATTTTATACCTCCTGTATCTGCACCGTATTGCCCCTGCACGTATTACATGTCCCAGTACTGCTGCCAACAATGCTGCTGCTGCTGCTGCTGCTGCTCTCGAGTATCAAACAGGTATACTTTGTATCTGTGCCACAGTATGTGCCACTACTGGCGCCGATACTGCTGCTGCCGCCGCACTCGTCAACCAGTTTCAATTCCCTGTACCTGCACGGTATGGCCCCTGCAGGCATCTTATGGAGCCAGCGCTGCTGCCAACAATGCTGCTGCCAACAATGCTCTTGTGTATTCTGTGTTACAATAAGTGCCGATGCTGCTGTGAGCAGGCTGCAAATAATGCTGCTAAGACTGCTGCCGCTGCTGCTGCTGCTGCTGCTGCTGCTGCTGCAGTCCCACAATCAATTTCTTCTTGGTGTTCTGCACCATATTGACCTCCCCTCACATGATTCATGCGCCAGTGCTGCTTCGATCAATGCTGCTAAGACTGCTGCCGCTGCTCTCATATATATTTTGCATCTTCTGTTGAAATCTGCGCCGATATTGCTGCCGATACCGCTCGCACTACTGCTGCTGCTGCTGTTGCCGCCGCGCCCACTAACCACTTTCAACTGTTTCTGCACGGTGTTGTCTCCCCCGTAGTTACCTCATGCGCCAGTACTGCTGCCAATTCATCCTCACTGCTGCTGCTGCTGTTCTCGTACATTGAAAAAGTATACTTTGTTCTTGCATTACAATCTGTGCAATGACGGGCGCCAATCCTGCTGCTGCTGCCGCCACACTCATTCACCATTTCCAACTCCCTGTATCTGCACCGTGTTTTCTTCCCTGCAAGCACCTCATGCGCCAGTACTGCTGCCAACAATGCTGCTGTAGCATGTGCTCTCCTTTATCAAAGCAATACAATTGTATCTGTGTTACTGTATGTGCCAGTACTGCTGCTACACTGCTGCTATAGTGCTGCAGGTGCTGCACTAACCAAATCTGATACACAAATCTGCACGTACCTCGTGCGCCAGCACTGCTGCCAGTTCATCCTCGCTGCTGATGATGTTTAGCAACCCTGCAGCACAAAAACAGCATCACAGTTGCTTTGGCATCAAACAACTTCAAGATACATAGAATTACATCTAACAACATCCGATAACATCAATAAACATCACAAAGTCAGCCGGACGACCACACTACTGTGCCCACGGAGGGATGATGAATTCAGGCACTTGAAAAGTCATTGACTGGGATATATGCCGTGAGGCTGGCAGCACATTGACTCAATAACATGCAACCACTTGCTGCAAAAGCATCGCCCCTCAGCGGCGGTTGTTATAACGTCAACGTGTTATAGAAGGAAAATTAACATTGCAACAGCCGTGACTTCTATATAGACACCACATGGACTAGACTTGTAGAGGATCCTCCAAACTATTATTATTATTATGGGTACAAGATCATTATGTCGTTGTAACAAGGGTATAACAACATTGTGTCTTTGTAACAAGAATTGACATTATTCAACTACCTGTGAATGCCACGACCTTGCCGCCAGGAGCCACGAAGGCATTCACATCCGGGGAGTTGATCACGGCAAACTCCCAGCCAAGGTTCTTCATGTGTTGGTAGTAACCACCACCTGCACCATCACTGGCAACCTGGCAGCAGCAGCACAGCAGGGGCAGCAGCAGGGGGCACCAGTGTCTTCAACATATCAACATCCTGATCGCAGATGTGAAGTGCAGTGACGGCACTGCGCATGTGCGATCAGGATGTTGATATGTTTGTTTCCATTTGTAGGTGCATGACAGCAAACTTCCAGTTGAGGTGTAGCATACTGGTAGTAGGCCCTACAAGAACTACTACTGGCAACCTGGCAGCAGCATCAGTGTTGTAGAATTCTTGTTTAAAGGCTGTATTGCGCGGCTCAAACAGGGACATGGTTCCCGGGTAAAAGATACAAGTTTGCTGATAAACATATCTCACATCTGAACAATACAAAACATAGAATAGTAAAGTACAGGAAAACTGGGCTTCGCTTGTTGAATGTATGCTGATCCAGCTGCATAACGGGATATTGCAAGTAGCCAGTACCTTACATAATTCTAACATGTGTGATTGTGCATGCATGCTTATCTTGCATGAGAGAATATCAGCAGCCGTGGCACGCATACCTGAGCAATGCGCATGCCAACCTTCTGGACAAGCTGCACTGCCGGGTGATTTGGTGGCAGCAGTGTGTGGCTCATGGCCGCCTGCTGGGTCACCTGCAAACCACAGCAGCAGCAGCAGCAGCAGTAGCAGTAGCAGTAGCAGCAGCACAGTGAGGGTCGAGGGAGCTCAGAAAACAGAACAGACACTGAAAACAGTCACAAACTGAGGCTGAGTCTGTTTTTGTTTATTATCAGTCAAAACTGTTCGTGAAACTATCCAGCGGACTGAGAGAGACCGAGGGGTTTTCAAGACTCTGGCAGTTTGTGACTGTTTTCAGCGTCTGTTCTGTCTTCTCACATTTCATGCTCACCCTATCCAGCAGCTATAACCGCAACTGGAGACTGTGCACCTGTTCGCAAATGATTTTGTGTGACTTGGGTACTTTAACAAAAGTTTATATCCCGTAAGTTACCTCCTGGAATGTCTCCTGTCCTATATGCAGTTCCATCTTGTTACTGATCAACATTATTGCATGATGTCGGTGTGTGTAGGGGACTTCTTGCCTGTAGGACCAGCAGCACAGTGCTTTAATATGTGCTTTACATAGAACTGCTGTTCTTGGGTTTCCTAAACCCTAACAGATAGGGATACGCATGTGATCCAGGGCGCGACCACTAGCAAATACTTGCCAGACCATGATAAGAAGCACGGTGAAGCAACCTTTTTACTTACTTCTTACGCGTGTGTTTGGCAACTGGGAGTATGACAGCCAACTGCTGCTGCTGCTGCTGTTCACACTGCTGCTATTCACGCTGCTGCTGGTCACGCTGCTGCTGTTCGCACTTCTGCTATTCACGCTACTGCTGTTTACGCTGCTGCTTCAGTGATTCTAGTCTATCAAGCGAATAGTCATAGTATACCTGCAGCTCCAGTAATAAGCAAAGCCTCCTATGGCTGCTCCACCAGCTGCTAATCTTGCGGTAGGGCCCCAATCGTGTGCTCGGCTGCCAAAGTGCTCGTAGCCCCTGCACTGCAGCAGACCTGCTGCGTAAGCAGACTATTGTGTGGTGCGAGCTAGGCGAATGCAGGGTTTTGAATGCGTGACTGGATCAGCGAATATCGAGGAAGGATGGGCAGGGCAGAAGAAAACAGCTTGCTGCTTGCGAGTCCCTGGCTCCTGAAACACGGCAGTATCGTAGTATCTGCTGCTTCGGTCGCGCACTCAACACCAATTAGGGCTTCCACGAATGCGTTGGGTCTGAAGCTTGAAGTCCCGAGCCAATGAGGTACGCCAACTCTGCTGTCATACAGTAGCAGGTTGACAGACCGACCACTGTGTACTCACTGCCTGTCCACGTATGTGCTTCGCCGTGTAATGAGCTGCTCTCCGTGTTTCAAGCTGCTGCTAGTGCCAGTTAAAGCTCTCGATGCTGCAGCCCGGGCCCGAGCCAGAAGAGAGAAAGCGCTGGACCTAACCATCCTTCGTGATTACGTTGGGCTAGAGTTTGTCCATGTTAGTGCTGAAACGACTTTCTGTCCTGTTGACGGCTTTCTTCAGATAGCTTTTACACACGTAAGGCATGCCTACAGCGGGCGGGAACAGATGTAGCTGCTGGGCCCTTACATGATAGAACGGACAACTGACTCTAGGACACCTTTCTTGTCACAGCCCCTCACACACTACCAAGAATACGAACCTCATATTAAATAACATTGATTACTGCCTGGTGCTCCGGACATGAGTCCAGCAAGGCTGCACCACCCCTCAGTGTCAGTGACCTGCATGCAGAACCCTAGGGACCATGGCAGTACAACAATGACAAAGTCGCCCCTGCTTATAACCAACAGAAGTAGAAACGTCGTAATAATTGGTGGACATCAGAAATCACAGGTAACTTACCACATACTGAGTATGTGTGCTTGTACCACATACTGAGTATGTGTGCTTGTGAACCAAGCTGGCCTGCTTGTGAACCGTCTAAGCTGGCTTGCATATGGTATGCAGAATCCCACACTGTTGATGCGTCACTGCCTGAATTAAGGCTGTCACTTGCATGCTGTCGCTAAGGTTGTTGCCTTGATCGCATACTCGCGCCCAACGGTCAGTGGGCCGAGCTGGCTCACATGTCTGTGCCTATTGTGAAGGGGATGCTAGCTCTGCCAGTGTGCAAATTGCACTTGCTGCTGTTGCCACCGTGGCAACTCGGAGACCTATCACAGGAACCACTCCCAGTCATAGCATGAGCAGCGCTACCCCCAGCAAGGTACCTCTGTTAGCATTGCTTCTTCACTATTCTGCCCACTTCGGAGCCTAACTGTCGTAAATGTTACTTGCAACACATCAGCATTTGCTCGTGACTGCGCATATTCTGATTGGCGGGTGTTTTGTTGGCCATCGTTTGTATGGTTTTCAATCGCCTTTTCCGCTCCCTTGTTCCCAGTCATCTGCATACTCATCTTCATACTGTGAACTTTCACCCCGGGCAGTGTGAACTTGATCCTGTTCAGTCTGTGAACTTCTGCCTGGTCTCCCACGTTCACCATCAAGTTCACAGTCCGCAAAATCATCATTCTCACTATGATTATCGTGATCTTGGGAGTCCTCGCTGTCTAAATCAGTTCCATGGTCAGTGACTGTGAACATGTCGGCATGTGATGTACCCCGGCTGGCCCTGAAGCTGTCATTATGCAACACATACCCATCTGCCGCTGACGTCTGCTGCTGCTGCTGCTGGATTTTGCCCGCCTCTAACTGTTGCTGCTGCTGCTGCTGGTGGCTAGCCGATCTATGGTTTCTAGCTGTCAAGCATGTTACTGCTTCTATAGCAGCAGCAGTTATAGCACCAGTGAAGCTTCCAGGTAAGGTGCCCAGTAGCACCATATCGTCATCCTCTGCTGCTGCTGCTGCTGCCCCAGCGGCAGCAGCAGCACCGCCCGCCTGGTGCCTGTTGTCACTAGCTCTTCGACTATTTGCTAACCCACTCAGCACCAGCTGCTGTAAAATGGATATCTGCTGACTGGATCCAGAGCTGGCAGCAGCATATGGTTGCTGGCCTCTCTCAAGGTATGCTAGATCAGACACACCCAAAGGATCAATCACCCCTGGCATCAGCAGTAGCTCATTCGGCTGCAGCTGTGTGCTAAACCCCATGAGCTCCCCTGAGCTTAGGTCGCTGCCTAAACCCCGCTGCTGCTGCCACTGCTGCTGCTGGGTATGCTGCTGCTGCTGCAAGTCCTGCACCTTATTCTGGATCAAACTATTAAGTGTCATCAGAGATGATGTAAGCACATCTACTGGTAATGCTGCTGCTGCCCGCGCCGCTGCTGCTGCCGCCAGATCAGCAACCTCGCCTTTCCCGCCATTTTGCAGCAACCTTGCAGTTTCCTGCAAGCCCGCCACTGCTGCTGCCTGTTCATCTTCTTGGCAGCAGTATTCATCATCTGAGGCAGCACTGTCTCCGTCTGCTTCAGTGTTATTGTACCTAGCCGGCGAGCCGCCACTGCGTATTGCTGCATTGTCATTGCCGTAGCTGCCACGTCTGCTGCTGCTGCTGCTGCTGCCGCCATCCTCAGACCAAGGATTGACCTCAGCAGCTGCAATCTCATCCTGGGCTTTGCTGCTGCCGCCGCTGCTTCTAGTGCTGCTGCTGCTGCCAGCCAATGGCCCTGGCAGCGGCAGCAGCCGGACCTTGAAGTCGTCGCTGTCAGCAGCATCAGCAGCAGCAGCATGTCGACTGCCTTGCTGCGACTGACCCCTGCTGCTGGTGCCACTGCGGCTGGCAGCAGCTGTCTCAGATTTGTGACCTCGTAAGCGCGCCAGGGCTGCAACAGCTGCTGCCTTGCTAGGGCTCTGTGACGCTGTATCTGCTGCAGTGCAGTTGGCTGCTTCAGCCGCTGACGATCCTCCTCCTCCTGCTGCTACTGCTGCCAGGTTTTGCCTGCTGCCATCATCAGCAGCCGCAGGTTTGCGGCGCCTAACAGCCGATGACTCAGACAATTGCTTACGAAACCTCTGCTGTTCATGCTGCTGTTGCACCTGCTGCTGCTGTTGTGGGGGTTTGCTTGCTGCTCCTGTTGCACTCGCAGCCCGAACAGCAGCAGCAGCAGCACGTGCAGCACCCATTCCAGGAGATCCACTGCCTCTGGCCGCTGCTACTAACTGCCCAGGCTGCACCTTCTTTGGCCGCTGCTGCTGCTGCCGCTGCTGTGCATTGCCACTGCTGCCACTGCCAGCAGCAGCAGCAGCACTGTTATCATCGGGCTTAGGTTCCCACCAGTGCTCATCCCAAGCTGGGCGAGCCTTCTGCTTACTGCTGTTGCTTCCGCCTTCGGTACCCCTGCTGCTCCCCCTGCTGCTGCTGCCGGCTACACCCTTAGGTTGTAAGGCCCTCTGGTTTTCCCTAGACTGGTTGCCCCGGGATGCAGCCCTGCTGCTTGGGTTGCTATGTGGCCGGCTATCATCATCAGCAGCAGTGGGGCCAGCCGGCTGCACACTAAGATTTAGTCCTGTCCCTCCAGCTGCAGTAGGGTTGCTGCTCTGCAGCAGTGCTGTTGCAGCTTGTGCTATGCGGATCAAGTCCTCTGGTGATGGCATGGCACTCTTGCTGGCGCTGCTGCTGCTGCTGACAGCACATTGCAACCCTTCGCCCGCTGCAGCTTGTGAGGCTGGGGTGCCCATGCTGCCTTCCTGTTGTGCTGCAGCAGCGGGATGATCAACTGCACCACCAGCTGCTGTTGCTGTCTTTGCATCTAGTACGTCTGCAACTCCTGCAACTCCAGTGGGTGCCTGCTGTCCTTGCTGCAAGCCTGGTAGATCAGCTGCTGCTGCTGCTGCTGCTGCTGCTGCTGCTGCTGCTGCAGCGGATGGTTGTTGCATAACGGCAGCTGGGTCTTGTACTGGCAGCTGTAACTGCTGCAGCTGTTGCAGGAACGGCAACTGCAGCAGTTCCTGCAACTTACTCAACACCTCTCCAGCCGCTGCAACAGTAGCAACAGCATCTGCACTCTGCTGCTCCTGCTGCTGCTGCTGATTAGCCGCCTGTGCTCCAGGCTGACTGCTACTGTTGCTGACAGCATGCTGCAACGCTGCTGCTGTGTTGCTGGTTCTGCTGGTACTGCTGCGGACTGCACCTTTGGGTGGTGACTTCGGTTTGCTTGCTGCAGGAATCAAACGCAGCAGTAGATTGTGTCACTGCCAGGACACTATTGGAAACCTGGTAATGAAACCAGGATTGAAACCCCGTTGCATCATCAGACAAACGGCTTATCACTACAGCCAGGCATCCCTGGTGCATGTTGCTGTCTGCAGATGTCCTGTTTCAAGCATTAAGTAAACATGAGTGAGGGTCAATTCCACCTGCCGCACCACTGAGCTGTCAAGCTGCAGAGTGATTATTCACTGTCCTAACACATACAACAGCTCAGCTGGTACTTGTTTGCAGGAAGCTGTCATGATGCCCCTGACGCATCAGCGGAGTCCCGGCCGGCGGGACTGCTGCTGTTGGTGGTGTTTGTATTGTTCACTGCCCACCTGCTATAGCACTCTTTGCGCCCTTGATTTTCTTGGCCATGAGCCGAGCATAGTTGTCCTCCTCCCTGCACGCAGCACGAGTTATTTCTCCATATACGATGGCGGAATAGTTTGACTCCTGATACTGCTGTTGTCACGCATAGTTTGCTATCAGCGAAGTCCTTAGGTGTCACTTCAGTATGCTGGCAGCTGGCAGAAAAGCTGTGAAGCATGGCGTGCCAAGTACATGCAGCGTCTGGTTACGAGACGGATAAGACATCATATGCTGCTCCATAAAGGCATCTATGCAGCATGTAGCACTGGCGGGTCATATGGTACAACCTTGTGCAGACAGCAGTACAGCAGTACAGACATGGTCCTGATGCGGCATTGTGGACCGCTACGCAAGGCAAAAGCCATAGAGTAGTGTCATGCATCACGTGCAATACACGGGCAACAAAATTGAGCACAAGATGGTGGCGTTCGACGTGATAGCAGGAGCAACACAGAAACAAGAAGGGGACTGCGTGCGCTGACAGCTGGAGGGCCGTGCATCTCAGCATTTGTTCAGAGCAGGATTAAGGTTGTACAACTTATTGCCCTTCATGGTTGAATTCGCGTAATGGTGGACGCTCAAAGAAGTCGCTGACCGAGACTCTACGCATGTGTCTGAGTATGCTGACAGGAACGTACTTGTGAGATGTTAACACCGCTAAGGAGTGTGAGCAGGTATGAGGGTGTCTTGTGAACTGGGTGCAAGCTGGCAGGTTCACACTCTTCAAACTATGAACCCTTCGGACATGACAACCGGACGCACCGGGTCCCACCGCCTGGAGGCGTGCCGGTTGTGTTGCGATGCTTAGTGCACAACGCGTTGCACGCACGTTTGCGGCGTCTGTATCAGTCACAACCAGCCCAAGGGCTTTCTCCATCCTATCAGCTCCGTACCCGCCTTGGACTCCTTTTTACACAGTCTTAAGGCTGCTTTGTACATATTGCGTCTGTTTGCTGAGCAAGGCAGCACATTCTCCTTGACTAGTAGCTACCTTGTGCTGTTTGGCGCAAGATGCTGCCAGCTGAGCATTTGGTAGCAAGTACTGAACCTTAATACATAGTTTGCAGTAGCCCCTTTACAACTAAAACATGGGAGACACAGCAGATTCACATGACTGGTTGATTGGTTGTGCCATCACGGTGCAGACGAAGCATACCAAGGAGGTGCGTGGCCACGTCAGCTTCCAGCCCAGTCGTGGCTGTGACTAGGTTATGAAACAGCGTCACCAACACCGCATACAGCAGGGTGCACAGCGACATGTGCTTGACTCCAGCCAGTTCAGCAGCAAGCTGGCAGTGGGGCAATTGCACCTGACCCTCTATGCCCTCAGCCTGTCGTGTCAGCAGCCGACACTGTCGTTACCACACTCGCAGTTGCACACTGTGTGATTCTGATACTGTTGCCAGCCGTTGTTTGGCCTGCCTGCTTAACGTTCAGCATTGCAGCGCTGCTGCAACAGCGAGTCGTCAATCACTGTAGTTGCTGGCATTGACACACAATCTACACATACAATCAAGCACATGCGCCTGTAGGTCAAGCGCATACTGCCAGACTTCACAATGCAGGTGCTCGCCTGTGGCTGCTTCGTTGCAGGAAATCAATGGCACCGTATTTGGCTATGATCCCAATACAGATATGGTCATGATTAAAGAGCCAGGAAGTCATGGCGGCGTAGTCAACTTGCGGCTTTACAAAGCAGAGCAGCTGAAGGTGCGGGGTTCAGCCCTCCGGCTGAACCAAGATATGACAGTGATAACGAGCATTGCCGTTGTCCGCAAACAGAATGGTGGTTGGAGCAACTGCAGCAGCAAACACTGCATCAGCTGCAGCAGTCGGCAGCGCTAGCGGAAGCAGAGCAGTTGAAAGTGCGCACCCCCGCCTCTGCTGGTCCTGACAGCAGCAGCTACTTCATAACGCACGTGCAGGATGTGGCTGCAGCTAGTGGAGATCTAGTGCTGTAACAGCTGTGGCAGTGACGCGCCACCCCTAGTGCCATTGGCGCTCTGCAGCATCGAAAAGCATTGCCAGCATGTGAATCAGCAGCAGGCTTTTATAGTGTGTGTGCCAATCTGTTTGAGTCGTCTCTTTGTAGTAGTCCTTTAGGTGTGTTTGACAGCGCTCTCAAGTCCGACCCAGGATGTAACACGTACAGCTAGCAACGTGACAGTAGTAGCAGTAGGCTAGAAGCTATAGTTATTTGCCAGTTATGCAGCTGCAAGATGCTACTGCAGACAGGGCAGGCCATGGTTGCTTACAGCGGTCGGCAAATTGGCAGGCAATAGCAGCAGCCAACACTCTAGGGTAGCCATCCTTGGTGCAGGTCTTTCTGGGCCGCCCACTGGCAATACAGCAGCAGTAATGCAATTCTGCAAGCATAGCACTTTCTTGAAAAGTGTGCAGCCAGTTAAGCCTGTCTGCTTGCAGTTTTCTTAGTGGTGCACAGCTGTGGCAAGTCAGTGCAGCCCTTAGCACTGTGGAAATATCGCAAGCAGCGGCCGTAGATAGCAGTTGCGCTCTGCTGCTGCGCGGCGCCAGCAACTCCAGTACATGGCAGAGGTTTGAGCAGCAGCAATATTGAGCAGCAGCAGTAGTGAGCGGCAACAGCAGCGAGCAGCATTAGCGCCAGCTGTTATCTTAGGTTGTCTCTTGGAGCCGGCATGGGACAAATAGACCGAAATGTAGCAGCGGTGACATGGGTTTTGGCCGTCTGTTGCAATGAAAGTACTGCAAGGATTTGCAGTTTGACTTGGTCGCCAACCAAAGCATGAGTGACGGCAGTGTGTGTTTTGGTAGATAATAAATCTGCTAGCTAGCTGTTGCTGCAGGCTCTGGCATGCCTGCTAGTACAGTAATCAGCTATATACCAAGCCTCCCTTGTGGCTAACCCCAACATATCTTATCTGTTTATGTAACAGCTGTGATGCTGCTGCTGCTTGTTGCTGTCACTTCAGGTGCTTCAAGCTGTGCAGCCAAAGCAGCAGCAGCAGCAGCACGAGCTGAAGCTGCCATATGTAGACAAGGAGCGGGCACGGCAGCGGGAAGAGAAGGCGCTGCAGGTGATGCATGTGTGGTCTGGGTCATGAGCAGCAGCCAGCAACCAGGGAACTGTGCTGCTCATTGTGTCGGTGTAGCAGGGCGCGGGTGCAGCAATTGCAGCAGAGCAGCGACGGCGCGGGCGCGGGGGCAGGGGGGGGGGTCACTGCAGCTGATGCATATGCAGCTGGGACCTGCCACATGCAGCAGCAGTTGACGTTGTGCCAGGCCTCGTACATTAGTTGCTTGCGTGGCGTTTGGGAAGCAGCTATGTGTAGGTGTACGACTACTGCCGCCACTAGTCACCTCATGGGTTCAAACCCGTAAGGAGTCAGCTGATGGCTCATGGGGCCAAAGACACCAACAAATTGCAGACACAGAGTGTCAGCAATCGCAGCAAGGAAGATAATGTAGGGGCTGTGGTGTTGTGACTCAAAGATGCCATCATTAGGCACTCAGCAACTGCGTATGTTGTTGTCTTCATCGAGGTCAAGGGTGCCACCTCAAGCTGAATCAGATCAGCTGAACCTGGGCGCTAGCTATAGCTGGGGGCAAAGTGCGACCCACACACCAAGTGTTGTTACCTGCTGTTGACATGAGACTGCTGCTGTTGTCTGTTTCTGCTGCAGCAAGCTGAAGCAGACATGGCTAAAGTTGGTGTGGGGGTGACCAAGGAAGCTCAGCAGGTCTTCGATGTGCTGTGCAAAACAATGCCTTGCACCTGGCATGGCCGCAGCATCTGCGTCCTGGATGCGGTGTTAGTAGACCCACCCTATTTAGTAGAAAATGTGTCGTCTATCAATGGGGATAAGTCTACTTTCGAACGGGTTGTGAAGGTTTTGCCGGTTATCAGGGGCCAGTTGGGGTTGGCATGAGTGCAGCGGATGCAAATGCTGCTAACGCGTGGTATGTAGAAAGGTGGCGGGTGTTGCTGGCTGGTATGGTGACATGTGCAGTTTTGAAACTTGGCTGCTTGATGGTGTGGTAGGGGGCATAGCTGTTCGAGTGCACACCTGCGCCAACGGCCCCAGATCGGGTATAATCTATCTAGGTGCACATTTGCTGCAGAGCTGTAGCATGTGTGGTTTGGGGTCGGCTTGGTCCGATTGAATGGTTGCCCCTGCTTGTTTTTGTCACCGGCTTAGTTGATTTGAGCTGGGCAATCAGCGCTGGTGGTGCAGCCTGAGTCACAACGGTGGCTGTTGCACAGGTGGTACGTTGCTGGTCGTTGAATTGGGCGATGCGTCGCCCACCAAAGTGCAAGCAGCTGTGCTGGTAAATACCACAACTCCTGGGTTGCAGCCTGCAGGGTCTATGTGCAGAAGAGACTGAGCCAATGCAAACAGGATAGTGACAGCCATCGAATTAGACAGTGAGGGGACTCTGTTGCCAGCGCATCTATCCTGTTTGCATTGGCTCAGTCTTGTTCGGCAGTGAGGGGACACAGTGCATCATGTAGTACAGGCAAGCCAGCTTTGTTCACCAGCACGCATGCTTTTGCTATTTATTCCTGCTCCTTTTTCTACACCATAAATTACGTAGTTTTTACTTCTGTTATAGATGCGCTGGCAAACATATATGCTGTCAGTCAAACATCGCAGATAGCATTCAATGCTATGCTCCGCTGGCAGCGGCTGTAACATGCGTCGGGCCAGAGGCCGTTGGGCCCCTTGGGTTGGGTTGTTGGCAAACGCATTGGGTGTTTTTGTCCTCCTTCCATATGCTGTGACAGCAAACTTTCGTCTGCTCAGCCTGCCAACCGGAATGGTTCAGATGAGTGATGCCCATGGCAGTACAGCCCAAGGTTGTATTGCAGTACCCGGAGATGGGAATGTGCAATCATCGGGTGGCGGTTGAGTAGCATTACATGGTGCAGGAAACCATTTTTTTGCAGGTTGAGTGACGCGCAATGTGCCCCAGATGCAGGCACACGCGCGTCGCGCGTCCGGGCTTCGCGGAGCGGCATCCGCACATCTTCCGTGCATGTGGGTTATTGGCTGCTCAGTAACCTTTGCAGCAAGGATGTCTAGTGCAATCTGTGCTTGGTGCGCTTCAAAAACAGAAGTTGCGTCTGCCGCACCGCCACGAGTGCGCTTTTACTTCAGGCCTGTTGAGGGGTCGCAGAAAGCATGGTCAGTGAAACAAATACTCTTGCAGACTTGGAAGCGGCGCAGGAGCCGCTCATCAGGCGGCAGTCCAGTGCAGAGGTGAGGCGGTTTGACGAGACCAGTTGAACGGGCCGCTGGTTTGTATTTGGCCTCCTGCTTGGCGTCAACAGATTCTGTTGTCCTATCTAGTTGCTCCCTGGCACTGGCTCGCACGTCTAAACATGCCCTGATTGTTGAATTGCCCGCCAGCAGCAGATATACTCCGTGTATCCTGCGGTCGCCTACCTGCGCTTTTAGCGTGCAGCAGCAGCTGCAGCAACGGCACAATGCCGTCTAATGGCAATATCTGGCTGACAACCTCAGCCCAGTCTTGGACCAAATGAGCTATTGCAGCCATCACCTAGCATCAGCAAATTGCAGCAGAACTTTTGTGACTCTGGTCTTCTACATCCATAGCAGGCGTTTGTACCAACTATAACTCTTTCGTTGATTTCTTTAGGACCCAGAGCACTGCCATCACGTGCACTACAGCCACCGTGCCCCCTGGTTACGTGCTTTTGTGCTGGGAGCCAATGATGGCCTTGTCAGCGTAGCTTCACTGATGCTGGGTGAGCTTGAATGCCTTGCTGACACAGCATTGGGCTCCTCAGCAGTTCGCTAAGTAGCATCGAAGCTGCACAATATAAGGAATACAGACTCGTGTTTGATTGGTAGTACAGCAGTCTATGCCAAGCTGCTCCACCAGCTGAGCTTGTGCCTGCCTCGTTGACATGCATATGTCCTATATCAGCAGCACCAGCAGCTTCCTGCAACGCAGGCCCCTAAGATGTGGCCAGGTCTTCAGTAGCACGAAACACCGCTTGCAGCAGCTGGCTTGACTGCTGGTTCGCAGCACTGCCAGGGCAATGCTTTTGCCCCTACAGTCAACAGCAGCAGGCGGAAAAAAACAGCAGGGAAACCTCAGCCATGTTGAGGGTCAGCCGCGACGGCCCATAGCAGTCCAGACAGGTATTGACGTTGTTTAGTGTTGTGTTGCTGCTGACCTGCAGGTGTGGGTGCTGGCACCGAGGCGCTGCGTGCCATGCAGCTATCAGGCATTGCTGGAATGGTTGCAGGAGCACTCAGTATGGCATGTGGTAGGTGAACGAAGCCTGCTGGCCCCTTTTTGTGCAGGCCTATCATATATATAAGCTAACCACCAGTTCTGTGGCCATCGGCCCCGCGCCCCCAGTCAGAGGATGAAACAACGACACCCAAAGCAATGATATATGACTGCAATAGTGCAGGGCTCATGAATGTTTGGGCAGCATCAGTTGCAGCCACACTGTGGCTGAGTGTGTTTGCCTGCTCACATAGAAATGCTGTGCACTGCAGCAGCAGAAGCGAGTTCTGCGGAAACAGACAGGTTCTCTCTAAACCAGACGGAGCAGTATAAGATAACCAGACTTGATGGGCGCAGCATGACAATGTAATGACGAATCAACGTGGTTTTGTGGGAGGTGGCGCTCAGCTGACACTTTTGCTGATAGCCAGTGATGGTGAATTCATTGCACAGGCCCCTGCTGGGCCTGTCAGCTTCCTTCCTTTACAGCAACAGCAACTTGATGGTAGCGGTTGCTACTGTGCTTGTCCCGTAGGGGACAACATAAGTGTGGCTTATGCAGAGACGTCACAAACAACAGAACGCTT
>NSMO01000224.1:19292-40616 GCA_002588565.1 Coelastrella sp. UTEX B 3026
CAGCAGTTGACGTTGTGCCAGGCCTCGTACATTAGTTGCTTGCGTGGCGTTTGGGAAGCAGCTATGTGTAGGTGTACTACTACTGCCGCCACTAGTCACCACATGGGTTCAAACCCGTAAGGAGTCAGCTGATGGCTCATGGGGCCAAAGACACCAACAGATTGCAGACACAGAGTGTCAGCAATCGCAGCAAGGAAGATAATGTAGGGGCTGTGGTGTTGTGACTCAATGATGTCATCATTAGGCACTCAGCGAACTGCGTATGTTGTTGTCTTTATCGAGGTCAAGGGTGCCACATCAAGCTGAATCGGATCAGCTGAACCTGGGCGCTAGCTACAGCTGGGGGCAAAGTGCGGCCCACACACCAAGTGTTGTTACCTGCTGTTGACATGAGACTGCTGCTGTTGTCTGTTGCTGCTGCAGCAAGCTGAAGCAGACATGGCTAAAGTTGGTGTGGGGGTGACCAAGGAAGCTCAGCAGGTATTCGATGTGCTGTGTAAAACAATGCCTTGCACCTGGCATGGCCGCAGCATCTGCGTCCTGGATGCGGTATTAGTAGACCCACCCTATTTAGTAGAAAATGTGTCGTCTATCAATGGGGATAAGTCTACTTTCGAACGGGTTGTGAAGGTTTTGCCGGTCATCAGGGGCCAGTTGGGGTTGGCATGAGTGCAGCGGATGCAAATGCTGCTGACGCGTGGTATGTAGAAAGGTGGCGGGTGTTGCTGGCTGGTATGGAGACATGTGCAGTTTTGGCTGCTTGATGGTGTGGTAGGGGGCATAGCTGTTCGAGTGCACACTTGCACCAAGGGCCCCCACAGCCGGGTGTTATCTATCTACAGTATGTGCACATTTGCCGCAGAGCTGTAGCATGTGTGGTTTGGGGTCAGCTTGGTCATTGTCCCTGCTTGTTTTTGTCGCCAGCTTAGTTGATTTGAGCTGGGGAATCAGCGCTGGTGGTGCGGCCTGAGTCACAACGGTGGCTGTTGCACAGGCGGCACGTGCACGTTGCAGGTCGGTGAATTGGGCGATGCATCGCCCACCAAAGTGCAAGCAGCTGTGCTGGTAAATACCACGACTCCTGGCTTGCAGCCTGCGGGATCTATGTGCAGAAGGGATTGAGCCAATGCAACAAGATAGTGACAGCATCGAAATAGACAGTTAGGGAACTCTCTTACCACGACAGCTCTTGCCAGCGCATCTATCCTTTTTGCATTGGCCCCCTGAGTCAGTCTTTTTCGGCAGTGAGGGGACACTGCATCATGTAGTACAGGCAAGCCAGCTTTATTCACCAGCACGCATGCTTTTGCTATTTATTCCTGCTCGTTTTTCTACACAATAAATTACGAAGTTTTTACTTCTGTTATAGATGCGCTGGCAAACATATATGCTGTCAGTCAAACATCGCAGATAGCATTTGCTGTAGGACTACATTGAAGGCAGCAAGAAGGTGCATCAGTGCCAGCGTGCTCAGCCGGCGTCTGCTTTCGTGAAATGCTATTACAACATGTGTAGATACTTTTGCGAGCTTTTGCTACTTTGAGCTTTCTGACATGCAAACTTTGCATTTGCCAGTGGAGTATGTAACTCAAAACCGCCATCATGATAACATGCGTCGGGCCAGAGGCCGTTGGGCCCCTTGGGTTGCGTTGTTGGCAAACATTTAGGTGTTTTTTGCCCTCCTTCCATATGCTGTGACAGCAAACTTCCAGTCTGCTCAGCCTGCCAGCCGGAATGGTTCAGATGAGTGATGCCCATGGCAGTACAGCCCAAGGTTGTATTGCAGTTCCCGGAAATGCGAAAGTGCAATCATCGGGTGGCGGTTGAGTAGCATTACAGGGTGCAGGAAACTTTTTTTGCAGGATGAGTGACGCGCAATGTGCCCCAGATGCAGGCACACGCGCGTCGCGCGTCCGGGCTTCGCGGAGCGGCATCCGCACATCTTCCGTGCATGTGGGTTATTGGCTGCTCAGCAACCTTTGCAGCAAGGATATCTAGTGCAATCTGTGCTTGGTGCGCTTTAAAAACAGAAGTTGCGTCTGCCGCACCGCCACGAGTGCGCTTTTACTTCAGGCCTGTTGAGGGGTCGCAGAAAGCATGGTCAGTGAAACAAATACTCGTGCAGACTTGGAAGCGGCGCAGGAGCCGCTCATCAGGCGGCAGCCCTGTGCAGAGGTGAGGCGGTTTGACGAGACCAGTTGAACGGGCCGCTGGTTTGTATTTGGCCTCCTGCTTGGCGTCAACAGATCTTTTGTCCTATCTAGTTGCTCCCTGGCACTGGCTCACACGTCTAAACTTGCCCTGACTGTTGAATTGCCCGCCAGCAGCAGATGTACTCTGTATGTCCTGCGGTCACCTAGCTGCGCTTTTAGCGTGCGGCAGCAGCTGCAACAACGGGACAATGACGTCTAACGGCATGTTTCTGGCACCCTCAGCCGAGTCTTGGACCAAATGAGCTATTGCAGCCATCACCTAGCATCAGCAATTGCAGCAGAACTTTGGTGACTCTGGTCTTCTATATCCATAGCAGGCGTTTGTACCAGATATAACTCTTTCGTTATGCTCTGTAGGACCCAGAGCACTGCCATCACGTGCACTACAGCCACCGTGCCCCCTGGTTACGTGCTTTTGTGCTGGGAGCCAATGATGGCCTTGTCAGCGTAGCTTCACTTATGCTTGGTGAGCTTGAATGCCTTGCTGACACAGCATTGGGCTCCTCAGCAGTTCGCTAAGCAGCATCGATGCTGCACAACATAAGGAATACAGACTCGTGTTTGATTGGTGGTACAGCAGTCTATGCCAAGCTGCGGCACCTCCAGCTGAGCTTGTGCCTGCCTCGTTGATATGCATACGTCCTGCATCAGCAGCACCAGCAGCTTCCTGCAGCGCAGGCCCCTAAGATGTGGCCAGGTCTTCAGTAGCACGAAGCACCGCTTGCAGCAGCTGTCTTGACTTCTGGTTCGCAGCACTGCCAGGGCAATGCGTTTGCCCCTACATTGAACAGCAGCAGGCGGGAAAAACACAGCAAGGAAACCCCAGCCATGTTGAGAGTCAGCCGCGACGGCCCATAGCAGTCCAGACAGGTATTGACGTTGTTTAATGTTGTGTTGCTGCTGACCTGCAGGTGTGGGTGCTGGCACAGAGGCGCTGCGTGCCATGCAGCTGTCAGGCATTGCTGGAATGGTTGCAGGAGCACTCAGTATGGCATGTGGTAGGTGCAGGAAGCCTGCTGCCTCAATGCTGGTGCAGGGCTATCATGTCTAAGCTACCCCCCCCCCCCCCAGCTCTGTGTACATATATGGCCATCGGCGCCCATTTAGAGGATTAAACAACCACACCCAAAGCAGTGATTATATCACTGCCATAGTGCAGGGCTCATGAATGTTTGGGCAGCATCAGCCTGCAAGTTGCAGCCACACTGTGGCCGAGTGTGTATGGCTGCTCATGTACAGATGCTGTGCACTGCAGCAGCAGAAGCGAGTCCTGCGGAAACAGACGGGTTTACACTAAACCAGATGGAGCAGAATAAGATAACCAGACTTGATGGGCGCAGCATGACAGTAGAATGATGAATCAACGTGGTTTGTGGGACGAGAGACTCAGCTGACAGTTTGCTGACTGCCAGTGATGGTGAATTCACTGCACAGGCCCCTGCTGGGCCTGTCAGCTTCCTTCCTTGACAGCAACAGCAACTTGTTGGTAGTGGTTGCTACTGTGCTTGTCCCGTAGGGGACAACATAAGTGTGGCTTATGCAGAGACGTCACAAACAACAGAACGCTTGCAGCTTTTATGCGGCTTGTGATGCCTGTTCTTCAGTTTGCTGGCCCTTTTTTCGCTTATAGCAAACCTGTTGCTGCTGTGTTGTGGGCGCACCTGCAGGCGAGTACATCAGTGTAGCCAGCCACAGAGGTGCTTGCAGCTTGTTATGCCCGTTGTTTAGTCTGTTGACCTGTTGCTGCTGAAACTGTGGCATTCCTGCAGGCGAGTGCACCGATGCGGCAAGTCTACAAGCTCCAGACACACACCAACATATGGCTGGGCTGCTGTATATAGCTAATGTTTGTTGATTTGTTGCTGCTGTGCTGTGGGTGCACCTGTAGGCGAGTACATCAGCGTAGCGAGCCAAAAAGACACAGAGGAAGCAGACATTGAGAAAGAGCGGCAAGAGCAGCTCAAAGGTCCTGAAGCACAGCAGCGGGAGCTGGATGAGTTAGCAGCTATCTACATGCAGGTGGGTAGTAAGATCTAATTTGCAAATATCAAGAACGAATGACTATGGTGTGAAGAGAAATAAACACTTGTAATATACACTCTGCTATAAAGATTGTGAACTTGTCATGATATACGTCAAATATCAATTTCATAAGATATTGAATCAAGCAAAGCATCCAGTTTGGACCTACAACAGCAGCTGCTGTACTTGACTGTACGTGACTGTGGCTGTTTAGCCAGCAAGTGCCGGCAATCAGCAGCCGTGCTTTGCACATGTGAGCACGATTCCTGCATCAGTTTTAGTGTGGCTCCAAAACCCAACTGCACGTCTGCCGCATCGCTTCTTCTCTGTGCTGCTGCCTAATGTGTGCTGCTGCTGCTGTATTGCCTGCAACTTGCAGCGTGGCCTAAGCGAGCAGCTAGCAAGGCAGGTTGCGGCCGAGCTAACAGCGCACGACGTCATCCGTGCGCACGCACGCGACGAACTCGGGATCGACATCGATGACCTGGCAAACCCCCTGCAAGCGTCGCTAACTTCCGCGTTAGCGTTTTCGTTGGGTGCAGCGATACCTTTGCTGGCAGGAGCCTTCATAGCAGACTCTTTCACACGTATATTAGCAGTAGTAGCAGCAGCTACAGTGGGGTTGCTGTTTATGGGCGGGTTAGGGGCGTATTTGGGGGATGCGTCGCTTTGGAAAGGTGGTGCTAGGGTTTTGGTCGGTGGTTGGCTGGCTATGGCTGTCACGTATGCGGTTGGCTGGGTGTTCAATGTGTCATTATCATGAGCTATTGACCGAGGTGTGTGTGCAACCTACTCAATAATGACTCAAAGTAAAATGCTTCACTTGACGTATGAAAATTGTGTGTTTTCGGACGCTCGTCAGCTTGGCCGCAGATTCTTGCAATAAGTGTATATATAGACACTGTTTCCAATCAATTGGGTACATGTGAGCAGCTTTTAGCAACACTGTGACAGACACAACATTGGTCAGAGCATGATGTTTCTTGGCCAGCTGTGACGCAACAAGTTTGTTCCTATGATGGGCGCTGGTTCCAGTCATAATATTAATCCTTTTGCTGCATATGGTTAAACCCTATAATTCAGCCATGCATAGGGGGCACTGCGGCAATGGCGGTTGATCTCCGAGAGGCCTCGGAGGGACAACCTTTATCGCAATGCCCGCTATAAGTCTCAGATAGACAGCCGTTACGGTCATAGACCAGCAATCAACCAGTCTGCATAGTGTTGTCGGGTTCGCTAGGGATTGGACGCCTGAGAGCCTTTTGCCAGAGTAAACCAGCACATCTTTCTGGGATGCTGGGTTAGTATCTGCCAAGTGATCAGTGTTGTGGACGAACCTCAATACCTACATATAGAGGTGTGGTTTGAAGGTATTCGTCAACTTATAATCCTGTGTCGTGTGGCGTGTGAATAATCCTGTGTCGTTCTCAGACTCAGTCTACGGTAGTCGGTTGTGTGTAATCTCTGGATCTTGAAGCACAACAACTTGCATCTGCTGCATGACAAACATCAGCCGATCATCATAATCGAATCGTAAAGGACAATAATCCTCACATATCTACAAAGGCTTTCGATGACTTCAAGCCTATTGCCCGCAACATAATATACGTATGTATGCCATTGTGCATATGTGCATTGTGGTCGGAATAACAAGTGGGCTGGCCCTAATTGCCATCAGATCTCAGATATCTAGATCATCTAGACACGGTGCGTCCAGGAGCGTTCATAATCTTCAACTCCGCATATTCATGTGTTCTCCCAGCACGATGTAAAGTTACACGAGTTCAGCAGAGCGAACCAATGCTATGGTGGATAGTTGATTTGCAGAGAGCTCGGCCGAGAACGGTGCCGGGTTTGTTGGGTTACAGCAGGTTTCAGTCTGGTTTGAAAACAATGACTGGCTCTCCAGGGGATGAAAAGTTCCGCGCACATCGGGCAAAGCAATTGTGTTGCACTTAGCGATGTATTAGCCGCATTTCTGGAAGCTGATATTGGGGTGTCAGGGGGTTTCCGCATTCGGTGCCTCGCCGGAACCGGAGGGTACGGGGTCGGGCGACGCGCTGCGGCAGAGGCTGCGGCAGCGGCCGGGGACCAGGATTGCGAACACGTCAGACATATAAGGTCGTTAGCCGGGGCCTATCTCAGGCTTCGGCAGCGCCCCTGGACGGCGACCTCCTTTTAGCGCGTAGTTTATCATGTCCACTCAGTTTGATTTGTCTTGCATTTCAGCGCAAGTGGAGCATGCCAACGCATGCAGCGACTCCTTGTAGGACTCCTCAAAGCTGGCATAGCTGTGAGAAAGTGACTGAGTACCGAGACTGGAATCACATGTCAGAGACATAGCTTTGCAGGGATTGCTCAAAGGGCCTGTAGTACAGGCAAAGCTATACTTTACAAGAGTCGATACAGCAAGCAGCCTCACAATAGTTACCTGTCCCACTACCACTCCGACCTAGCACAACCAGCAGGCTGGTCGGCGAACGATGCCAAGTGCTCATTGCACTAAAGGAATGCCTCCTGCAGCGCTGTGATGGCAGATACAAGCGAGACAAGCACCAACACGACACAACACCAGCAACTCATCAACGACACAACCAGCGCTGCACAAAACGGCCTTGACATACCATCCAGCAACAGACAAAGTCCCATAGACTTCGGCGACACCCTACTGCTGTTGAATCTGCCGAGATGTAAACCAGCCTTAGCACAGTATGTGAGGGCCCATATTCACAACACATGGACCCTCATGCTATAGAAAGTGGACCGGCCTTCTCTACAAACCTGAAAAAGGCTTTGGAATTTGGTCTGAGTGCAACAAAAGCGGCACTAGAGTAAGGCCATGATTAGCATCCAGTAGAAAAGAGGCCAGCAACTCCCTTATTCTTACGATCCTATTTTGAAAGACAACGAACAAGCTCAGCTACATGTACAAGCACACACACTTGCCGCCAGATTCAAGCTGTCAAAATAGCAAAATAGTGGAGAATGTGACAATAATATGAACCTTGAATCGGCAACTAATCAACACTCTACAAGTTGATCCTGTCACTTTGCTGTCCCAACATGCCGAATATGCTACAAGCAATGTACACAATGACCAAAAAGTCATCCAAGAAGCCTATCAAAGGCAAGAAGTCAGGTATGATATCCAACGGAGATAACAAATATAACATGCCTAGTAATGGTGTCAAATACAGCCACATGGACGTGCGCCACTCGGCTATCTTAGCCCTATGCTGATCTAAACTACCATGCAGATTGCCTGGTCGTAGGGTTTGCAAGGCCGCCCGGTTAGACCCACTGCTCGCATTCAGCAGCTGGCCAATGCTGGTGGCGGGGTTCGAAGCCCCTATCTGCCTGTGGCCAGCTTGTAACCTGGGATTAGCAGCTGTAGCCTCCTGTATTGCTTGCAGAACAGATCTGCTGCCGCTGCCGTTGCTGCTGCTGCTAGTGGTAGTCACAGCACCTGGTGGCTGGTAGGCAATGATCTGCTGCTGTTGCTGCTGCTGTGAAGAGGCAGGTGCATGATGCCTGCCATCGCTACTGCGGCGAGGGCCTGCTGCAGAGCCAAGCATCCCTTGTGACTGTCCATGGCCTGTGCCTGCAAGGAAGACAACAGCAAATGATGACCTTGTGAGTCAGTACAACAGCAGACCAAACATGTTTCATTGCAAGCATAAGTTGCGCAACAACAAGACACCCGCTATGGAAAGTAGGTATGCTGAATTTCTGTTGCGTATCAATGCAAATCAAGCTGGCCGACAAGCCAGCTGCGGTTGTGAGTAATTCCTCAGCAATCACTGTGTTATGACAAGATTGCTGCAGCTGTGTGACCCCATCAGTGCAGTTCCAAGCATAACCACACGCTTACACAACCACAGGATGCACGGGTAGGTTACAAACCCAGCTTTATATCTTTTAATAGTTCACTTGTGTGAGGGATCACAATTTTTGATGTATGCCTGGGGTGTGCGCCTTCGATGCAAGTCTGGCAGTGATAGAAGCACTGTTACTTTGGGTGTTGTTTCCGCCTCTCCAATGAGACGCAGGGCCGATGAACATAGCGCTGTGGCTGGTGGGTAGCTTATATACACTTGTGTGAGCATACCTGTTGTGTTGGCACTTGCAGCATCTACAAGGCGCAGCAGTCCAATGTTAACGTGGGGGTTGCTGGCTCTGGCCCTGCATTCGGGGCAGTACCTGAACATATGCACATAAACCAGAATGTCACCCCGGTACAAGTTGATGACATATAACACCTAACATAGCACAGAAAGAATGCCTCCTGGTAGCAAGTTGTTTGTTTGGTGCTGGCTAGTCCCGGAGAATTGGCATGTGGCTGCTGCTCAGTATGTGATGGCGCCAGATAGCCACGGATTGGCTACTACTGAATGTATTTATCCACAGCTGGCTCGGTCTAACAAGTATCGGATTTGCAGGATGTTGATTTACTGCAGCTCCCCGTTGGTCCCTGTTAACACTGCGGACAAATGGCCACCAAAGCTGCGCTACCTGAAGCTGCGTGGATGCTGTCTCAAGCACTGTTCACAGTACGAGTGCCCACACCCAATGTCCCAAGGCCGCCGTTGCGTGCTGTCAAACGGCTGAAAACAGATTGAGCATGACAGGTGACTGTCGTGGTCTGCCATGCGAGTTGGGGCGATCTGCTCCTAGAGATGTTTCAACTGCTCGGCTGAGTCCCGGCAGAAACACAACAGCTGAGCAGGTTCTGCTCTTTCCGTCCTGCGCTCAGCACAAAAGTGTGGCTAACATTTAGAGTGCCAAAGATAGGTTCGTAGTGTTCTTTGGACCGCCAGCATGTATGCATTCCCCTGATGATGTAGCATTGGAGAGAGTGAGGTTGCTGCACATGCATGTACAGTCAGAAGGTGGTCTCGGCTGCTGGATACGCGGCCAGGCGAACGTTTAGCTGCAGTTCTTGAAACCACCACACGAGCTGTTGCAGCTGAGCACAGCGTGATAGTCACAACGACAGGTGAGCTCATCACGTCTGCCGCTGGGACATGAGGGGTTCCTTTGGAGCAGAGGCTTACCTGACACCCGTCAATTACTCAAGCACCATCACGAAATATTATCCAACCAGTGCTGTAACAATCATCATGCGTGCTTTGTACACCATGCCTAAGAAGGTAGAATCAAGCTCGGTCTGCAAACTATACGCTGTTTGAGCAGACCGGAGGGATTCAGATATATGACCACGCTACTCCATCACACATTCTCTCCGGAACAAAGCGCGCACCAAGGGGTGCTCCAACTTGAAGACGAATAACAAGGCAGTACTCAGGATCGCTGTCGGAGTTGTGTAAAAGGTTTCTATTAGAGATGGGATGTTACATTTAGGCCTGTGCATTGCACTCCGACGACTTGAAGAGCCACAAGCACAGCTGTAGTGTGTACGCGGGCACCCTAGACACTCCCCACCATAGCAGCCTGTTGCCCGGCTGCTTTTACAACACAACCCTCGACGGTAACTCAACGTGCCTTGACACTAGCGGATCGACAGGCTTTGGGCAGCCCCTGGTTCCAGCACACATCTTTGTGACTGTTCCTCTCAGAGCCTGCATAGCGTATCCAATCGCCTACACTGGCAGCGGTGGCCCTTGAGTCACAGGTAAACAGTCATCATTGACATCTAGTAGATCAGCAGCGGTCTATTTGCAGGCCATTATGGTCGATTTTGCGTTCAGCACTTTTGCAACAGCTGCACCCACAGCACAACAAAACATGCAGAGGCTCTAGCGCTCACGTGCACCTGAAAGCTTCGCTTGCCGGCTACCTCAACTGTATTTTGTGTAATGACAGGGTCAATAGCAGCACACGGTGTCCTCAATGGCGGATGAGGATGCAGCTACTGCAGCTGTGGACACAGA
This sequence comes from Coelastrella sp. UTEX B 3026, assembly GCA_002588565.1. Classification (NCBI taxonomy): domain Eukaryota; kingdom Viridiplantae; phylum Chlorophyta; class Chlorophyceae; order Sphaeropleales; family Scenedesmaceae; genus Coelastrella; species Coelastrella sp. UTEX B 3026. The sequence goes on from NSMO01000224.1 coordinate 29,419, forward strand.
CCCGCCTGCAGACACACAGCCGGCTGAGCCACCAACCAAGGCAGCTGTGCCAGCAGATGCACAGGGAAATGGCGCAAATGCTGCCGCAAATGCAACGGGGCCAGCGGGGTGGGGTGCTATGAATGGCACCCAAATTAACTCAGAAGCTGCTGCTCCTGCAGAGGCAGCAGCATCCCCCGCTGCAGCATATGACCACAACGTGCCTGTCGAGTTAAAAGCTGCAGCCTCGCAGCCATCAGCAGACACTGAAGCTGCTATAGCTGCAGGACAGCCAAGTATTCCTGCGGAACCTCCAGCAGCTGAGCAGCAGCAGCAGCAACAGCAGGAAGCCACAGCAGCTGCTGGTGCAGGGAGCGCAGCTGAGCAACAGCCTGGGGATGGCGATCAGCGTAAACCCTCTCGCTCACGCAGCAGAAGCAGGTCAGCAGAGCCAGCTGCTGTGGCAGAACCCCAGGAGGCAGCTGCTGAACCGCCCGCTGCTGTAGATGCCAAACTCCAGCAAGAGCAGCAGACAGCTTTACTTGAAGTAGCACCTTCTGCGTCTGACAGGTCACACCGGGAAGACCGCAGAGACCGAAAGGACTCCAAACGGCATCGCAGCCGCAGCAGAGACCGCAAACACAGCCGCAGCCGAAGCAGGGACCGTCGCCGGAGTCGCAGCCGCAGCAGAGACCGCAGAAACCGCGATCGCGACTCAAACAGACGCAGCAGCAGGCTCAGCAGGAGTCGCTCGCGCAGCAGAGAACGAGGTGATAGGGAGCGGGATCGCACGCTGCAGCATACAGACAGCGGCAGAAGGCGGGACCGCAGTCGCAGCAGGGACCGCGACGGTCGAGCTGACCGTCGTGCGAGGGTCTCTGATCGCGCGGACCGGCATAGGAATAGTCGAGATCGAGACAGGCATCGGGAGTCGACGAGAGACACAGACAGAGACCGACGAGGGGTCGACGGCAGAACCAGGCGGGAATCTGATCGGTCGGGCAGATCAGCAGCAGCAGCAGTTGGCGAGTCGCCTAGGGCCAGAGACAGGCCCCGAGATCGTGACAGGGACAGCAGTAGACGTGATTACAGAAAGTCTGATTGCATACGCAGCAGAAGCCGCAGTCGCAGCAAGGACCGAACCAAAGATAGCGGGAGGGATAAGCCCTCAGCAGCAGCTGCTGCTGCTGCCGATAAGAAAGCCTCCCAGCGAGCTAGCAGAAGTAGGAGTCACAGCAGCAGCAGCAGTGGCAGTAGCAGCAGCAGCAGCAGTGAGAGTGAGCGGAGTCGCAGCAGAAGCAGGGGGTCTGGCGATCGATCTAGATCTAGAAGCCCTGTAGACAACGAGCGTGCTGCTGCTGCTGCTGCCGCCGCCGCTGCTGAAGCCGCTGCCAGGGAAGCTGAACTAGCAAAGTAAGTCACTGTGTTTTTGGTTTTTCTATCCGTCAGCACTGGCAGCTGTTTCTGCAGGCCTGCAGGCATCATGTATTGTGCACACTATTCGGGTTCATTCAGCCTGGCAATCAGTGCTTTGGAGACCTCGAATGCTACAGCGTCAATACACCATGACCTGCTGCACCACGGCGGTCAGCTTTGTGCAGATTTTGATGTCTTTCACAGCCAGTATTATGGGCTGTTGATGTGTTGCCAGTTGCCACCTTCACATCAGTATCGTGGGGTGCCCCTGCTGTCACATGCCGTGCACATGTCAAGGCTGGCAGCGATTGTAAACCAACTGCTAGGCAATACATTATTGCAGATCCTAATAGCATACCAGGCAGCAGCAGGCATCTGTCCCTGTCTTCTGCTGCATGCTATGTGCTATTGGTTGTGGTCTTGAACTGCTGTGCTGTACTGTGATCTGCTTTCCATGTGTGGAGCTGCCGCCGCCGCTGCTGCTGCCGGCTTACAAGGCTGTGCCTGGCATACCTGTGGCGTCTTGCTGTTTGTGTTGTTCACACACACTGCCGTTTGATGTGCTGCTGCTGCTGCTGCTGCTGTGGTGTGTAGGGTCAGAGCTGAGATCGAAGAAAGCTTGATCAAAGAGCAGCTGGATAAGCTGCTGGCAGAATCTGCTTTGGTTGTGGTTTTTAGAATTGCTGTGTATGTTGTTTGCTTGGATAGGGCTGCTGCTGGTGCTGCCGGCTTATATGGCTGTGCTTGGCACTCATGTGGCGTCTTGCTGTTTCTTTTCTTCCAACACTGCCGCCTGATGTGCTGCCTCATGTGCTGCTGTGGTGTGTAGGGTCAGAGCTGAGGTCAGCTCTGACCCTCCTTGATCAAAGAGCAGCTGAATAAGCTGCTGGCAGACTGATTGCTGTTGGTTGTGGTTTCTGAAATGCTGTGCCGTATTGTGATCAGCTTCTCACGGATAGAGCTGCTGCTGCTGCTGTCGGCTGACAAGGCTGTGCCTGACACTCATGTGGCGTCTTGCTGTTTGTGTTGTTCACACACACTGCTGCCTTCTGTGCTGCTGCTGCTGCTGTGGTGTGTAGGGTCAGAGCTGAAATCGAAGAAAGCTTGATCAAGGAGCAGCTGGATAAGCTGCTGGCAGAATACGTGGAGCAAAAAGTGAAGCAAGTGTTAGCCAGCGAACATGTGCAAGCCAGTCTGGCTCAACGGTTGCAGGTGAGTAATTTCGCACCTGAGTAGTTTAGTTTTCTTACCAGCTTTGATATGATCAACTGATTCATTCAATTGAAGCTGTTTTCAGCAACAGGTTCATGAGCTTGCCTGCAAGTGGTTTCGGTTCGAAGTCTAGGCACAAAACGCTCTGCAGGATTATGATTTTGGTTTATTCATTTGATGGTTCACTGGTTTGCCGCCATTCTCTGAAGAAGCTGCTTTGCAGCTGATACGCTGGGTGTATTCACAGAGCGGTATCCAAATAATCACTTCAGAGTATTATCACATAGGTACGGTAGGGAATGTGAAGTCGCCCCGACACACGCATTACCCTCCCTTAACTTACACTAGCGCTCTCTTGAAAGTGCTATGCGGAGCCCATCCATTCATTCATTCACTCATTTATTCATTCATTCACATAGGAGGGATGTAACCCATGAGCCATAGGATGCTCGACCCGGCATGGCTGTGTGCATGACTGTAAGTCCAGTTGACATCACTTCAATCGTTTGTTTGTTTGCAGGTTGAGCGAGCTGCCTTAGAGAAAGCCGTTGAAGAGGAGCTGGCAGCAGAAGCAGCAGCAGACGAAGCAGCAAAGCAAAAGAAGCGTGAACAAATTGCTGAGGAAGAAAAACGATTGCTGGAACTGGAACAACAGCGAAAAGCCGAGGTGTGGTGATGTGAACACAATTTGCATCATGCCATTATGCAAGGGTTGTTCATGTCCGCCTGTATGGCAGCGGCTCCTGCAATGTCATCGCCGCAGCAACACCAAGCAACATTCTGGTATATGTCAGATTTGACTTTTCTGGTAGCAAGTTTGCAGAGGACACACCATGCGACGGTCTTATGTACTGTGATTTGGGCTTCTGTCCGTGCCCCAAGATGCAGATCTCTTTGTGGTTGGGTTGTGATGGTTGCCATCACAAAGGAATGTTGTACATGGGTTGTTTCGCAGACCTACTAGAAGTGCGTGTGATGAAGATGGTAGCAAGTCAAGTCTCTATAAAGTCTCAGTAAAGAAGCTTTGGTGTATCTGTCAAACATAGATTTGGAGTTTGGAGTCTATGCCTTTGCATATAAATGCAATCAGGTTTATCGTTTTTGCTGCCTGGGCTGTTGGCTGCTTGCTTGTATTTGTCCCACAGTAAGAGGCAGCAGCTAGGGCTCGAGAGGAAGAGGAACGTCGGCGACACAAGGCAGCAAACAGCAAGCAAACACCAAGCAACTGGTTTATGTCGGGATTGTACTTCTTGCCCGGAAGTCAAGTTTCTATATAGTCTCCATACATAAGCGTATGCGTATATGTTACGATTCAATAAATTGAAATGTAGGGTTTTGCAGATGAATACAATCATTCCTAGTGATTTTGCTGCCTGGGCTGTTTGCATTTGTTCCACAGGAAGAGGCAGCAGCCAGGGCCCGAGAGGAAGAGGAACGTCGGCGACACGAGGAGCACTTGCAGCAGTTACAACAGCAGCTGGAAGCAAAGAAAGAAGAAGAGCGGAGGTTCGTCGAGCCTTCGCTGCGTCAGTGTTTTGCTTTGCGAATGCTAATGCTCTGGATTGGTGCAGATATTTGAGGGATGAGCAGATGAATGGGCTTATGGGTGGGTTGGGGAGTGGGGAGTTGGTTTTGGGGCACCATACAAACAAAACGACAACCCAAAACACAAACCCCCACACCCCAACATCTCCAACCCCACACCTACACCTCCCCCACCCAGGCTTGTGGTGGTGCAGGTTGATACTGGATGCCTTGCCAGGCTGAGCTGCCCCTGATGCATTTTGTTAATGTGAATTGTTCTATGTGCGGTGATGTAGCAAGGCTCAAAGGTGCTGTTTATGTTGGAGAGTAGAACAAACCATCATGTATCCTCCTATTCTACGAGATTTTGGGAATATACAGGAAGTTACCTCGCTGCTCAAGAGGGTACATAAAGGATAGAACAAATTGCAGCAGCTGTGTTTCTATGATGCTGCTGTTGAACACTGCTGTTGTTGGTTCGTTGCAAAACGAGGCAACCTCCATGGTTTCAGGCAGCAGAGCCAGCACTAGCACTCCAGGTTTAGGCAGCAGCAGCAGCCAGCCGTAGCAGCAGCAGCCAGCCGTAGCAGCAGCAGCCAGCCGTAGCAGCAGCAGCCAGCCGTAGCAGCAGCAGCCAGAAGCAGCCAAGGGGTTTTGGTTGTTCATGCAGCATACAACACCACAGACAGCTTGTTAGTGTAAGCAGGTCATTCTGAACAGACTCATGCCGCGAACCACGTTTTAGCCTTCTCACTGTCAAACTACTGGGGATAAAGCTGCTCCTGCTGCTGCTGCTGCTGGTGTTGCGACCGCTTGTTGCAGGAAAAAGAAAGAGGAGAAAGCCAAAAAGAAAGAGCAAAAGAAGATCTTGGGTCAAGGCCGAGCGAAGCTCAGCTTCAGTTTAGGGTTTGGAGGTGCAGGGTAGAATCATAGTCTGATGCTGCTTACGCAAGTTGCATAAAGTTCAGGGGCAGAGTCACACCATTTTGACCACTCGCAGCTTTGGTGCGAGGCCGGCAAACAGTCAAAGTGACTGAGCCAATGCAACACTGTTCTTTCTGATAGATGCGCTGGCCCAGCTGGCAAAGCTGTAGTGCCATGCTAGGGGTGGTTTGTGGCGGCGACCAGCTGACCCTCAAAGCAGCCCTTTAAACTCAAAGTGGAGTTTAGCTCATGCAACATGGTATGCCAAGCAAACCGCTGTGATTTACATGCTAGGGGCCGCCACCCGATGTGCCACCAGCTTGCTGCGCTGCTAAGCATGATGGCCGAACCCGAAACTGGGCTGCTTTCACAGCATTAGTCGATGCTGTCACAGTAGTACGGGCAGGCTTTGTGTAATATTGGTTGCCACCACGGATTGCAATCATTGCTATGATAGCAGCAGTGCGATTCAAAGTTTGGCTTTATTTGTCGGATTGTGCAAGCAAGTATGGAGGCAGCGATGTCTTGAAAAGTGAAGGCCCTAGTATGCAAGGCGATGGTGAGGGGCACTGCCCTGTTCTGTAAAAGACTCAATCAGTCCCAAAGGCCTTGCGGCCGGAAAGGGTGATTATTCTTCTTCTTCAGTACCAACTAGGTCAGTAGTACTCAAGGTACTGACCATCCAGCCTGGGTGAGTCACCTGAAGTGGTTGCAGCCACTCTCATGTGTTGATTTGAACCAGCCACAAATCCACCTGGAGTATGTCAGTGGAAGGCCAGTTTTCTTACACCCGTCCTCCAAAAACGGCTGCAGTTTTGGGCCCGATTAACTCAATCAAGGGCTGGCCTGCCTGCCAGGCTGGTCAAAGTTGCAATATTACGCTGCTGCTGCTGCTGCTGCTGCTGCTGGTGGTATTGAAAAGTACTGCATTTGAAGGCAGTCCATAGCAAGATCAGCGCAGCTTCTGGAAAGCGGCAGTACAGTGAAGTTTGGGGATTTAGCAGTACAGTAGCGGGTGCCACTGTGGATTAAATCACTCCAAGGACTAGCCGTACATAGCCAAATCTCTTACAAATGGCTACAATTCTGCTTTATGTCTCTATCATACTGCCTGATAAGGCCATGCGCCCCCCATCCCTTGTCGAACGTTTTGGCCATGGGTCACCCCGTGAGTGCGGAGCGGCAGTTTGCAACGTGCGACGGCCACATCCCTCTTCGGATGGTGGACAAGGCCTGGTGCGATGTTTTGCTCCAACCCAGCTGAGTTGAAGCCTCTCATCGGATGTTGCAACATATCTCGGACCTTCAACCACGTGCAGTTTGAACTGCATTGCAGCTAAGCGTGCCGCATCGCTGCTGTCGGTCATCATACTGTAGTAGAAGCTATATACGATCGTCAGTCAGCTGCGCAAACGCTTGCTTGCAATAGACCCCTGGTGACCGATGCAAGCGTTGCCTAGCACCGCCCTGAGCGGCAAGCTCGCCTCTTCACGTCTCAGAACACAACACCGTAGGCCTATGAATATGTCCAATGCCCGATCAGTTGCTTGCAGCTACCGGGATACGAAGCATGCGGGGACGCCCAGCTCGGTTCTACTTGACAGCTTCAAGGCGACTAAGGACTTCAGCGAACACCTTGCAGCGCAGAAATCGTTCGATTTCGTAGTCGACATGCACATGATGCTGCATGACATGGTCAACGAGCAGGCTCCGCTGCAGCTAGCCCCGACAGCTGTTTCGAATAAGAAGGGGGTGCTGTTGGTAAAGGGCCAGGGTGAAGGCCCTTTCAGCAAAGCTTGTCTGCGAGTACAGGTGTGCGCAATGAGCGAAAGTCCTCTGGTTGCTACAATAGCCGCTAATCATATGCCGCGGTAAGTATATGCGCTGCTTGAATGCATACAATGAAGCCTGACGTCAGAAGCCAAAGGCTGTGCAATTGACACAGCAAACCATGAGTGGGGTTGACATACTGATTGCTGCACTTGCTGCTGCGTTTCCTGCAGACTCTGAGGGGATCAGAGCCAATAGACTGGGCGCATCACACTTTTGGCATAGCTGTAAGCATCCAGCTTTGCAGCATCTGCTAACCATTGCAGGACACCTGTGCAGTGGCCCTGCGACACCTGTATAGTGTCGGGCTCTGCTTCAAAGCTGATGTCGAAGTTAGCTGTTATAGCTCTTGAGTCATGGTTTTGATAGCCAGTACCGCTTGCACCAGCTCTCCTAAATCAAGGCATAATGTGCTGCTCAGCATCTCTCTAAGTCCATACCAGCAACAGCTGCTTCACAACTGCGGTCCACACTGTCTACGCAGCCTGTTAACAGCACCTATCCCTCCTTCACTCCCTGCATTTGACAAGGCATTAACCTTATAACACAATAACTGCTGCGGGGCGGATAGCCATTGCACTGCTCAGGGCAGCCAGCCTTGGTGCTGCTGCCGGGCAGAGAGCCTTTGCACTGCTGCGGGGCGGATAGCCATAACACAGAACATTAACACAGTAACAGTATGGACACAGACCAACCCTGTGTACATGTGTGTTTGCTGGCTGCCTCTGTACAGCCGGGGTTTGCGTACAGCAAGTCCAGTGTGTTCACCAGCAATGACAGCCTGCTGCCGCACCTGGAGCTGGAGATGGGGACCGGGGGTGACGGCAGTAAAGTGCTGCTGTACATAAACATGGACCCAAGACTGAGCTTGGTGAGCGGCTTCTTTAGCTTAGGCCTATCAATCACTTGACAGGCATGGTACCTGATTGGCAGTGGGCGTTGATTCTTGAGATATCAGCTTTGCCGCATACCAGTGGGTGCACAGCAGGTCGTAGGCACAGACAGCAGCCAACAAGCATCTTTGCTAGCATGCTGGTTCAAAAAGTAACAAGTACAAGGCAAGATATCTCATGAGTCATTCGCTGGCTCGCTGGCTAGTGCCGAGAAAAATGGTTTACAACCAGTTTCTGTTGAACAACCGGTCAATACTCGCCTTGTTCTTCCAGAACAGAGTTGGGAAGTAGACATTTGAGGCGATGGCTGCTAAGGGTCGGACGATGGCTGCTAAGGGTCTGGCAATGTGGTATGAATCGTTGATATCCTTGCTGGCAATTTCACTAAGTTAGCTAGCATACCAGCATATCTATACCTTTGCTGGTGCCCGCAGACCGTGAATCCACACTATCTGGACTACTATTACAATACTGCACCCCCCAGCAGCAGCAGCAGCAGCAGCGGTGGCAGCAGCTGGATGGAGATTGAAGCCAAGGCGGCACAAACGCCGGGTTTTACTCGCTTTACATCACCCAGCCTTCATGTCAGGGCATGCAGTGCATCGGCTATACTGTTCAACGTAAGTGTGGGATACTGTTCCGTGACAGTAGTGTGTGTATATTTTTTCTGAAATTGTGCGTGCGGCTATTTTTTCTGAGATTTTCATGTAGGTGCTACGGGCTGTTTCATGATGGTGTTGTCTGTGCTACTGCTGGTACATGCTGTGTGGAACAACAGATGTTGCCCAAAACAGGGGCACACCCAGGTGGCGACCCCTACGCATGGCACATCAGTTCTACCAATGCATCTATCTTGTTGCATTGGCTTGGTGATTCTCTCATATGCATGACACTGCAGCTCTTGCCAGCAATTTGACTTGTTGCACAGCTCACTGTCGCGGAGTAGTTGAATATACTCCCTTGAGGGCCACGCGAATACATAAGCAAATAGAACAGAAGCGAAGTGGTCAAAACATCAGCCAGTCTTGTGCTTGCAGCAGGTGCCGGGTGCAGAGCATGCGGCAAATATTGAGAGTGAGAAGTTACAATGAATACCTCACTATCTAGAATGGTACTCTCCACACCCAATAGGAAACCGATTGAAACCAACAAATATCATCAACATGATTAGCAAATTGTATTGTTTAAATGCCCATGGCAAGTGCTTGTTAGCATTTTGCAGACAGACCAGCACTTTGGCAGCAGCAGCAGCAGCAGGGTATGCAAGATACAGTCTTATCAACCACATGTCAGTTTTGTTCCGTTGCCATAAGGGGGGCCAATCTGTTTCAAGATGTCCCAGCAGCTCTGCTTTAAGCATTGCATAGGTGTGCTTGGTAGGAATTGCAGATAAAGCAGCTGCACAGTGTAACACAGCCTGGAGGCAGCGGCACAATGTAACGGTAGGGATCGTGGAGTCGCCCCGACACACACAGTACCCTCCCTCAACTTACGCTAGCGCTCTCTTGAAAGCGCTACGCGGAGCTCATTCATTCATTCATTCGGCACAATGTCAGACACCCACCAGCACTTGCTCAACCGGCAAAGACTGCAGCTGCCCGTTTACAGCTATGAACAACCCTGCAGCTGTAGCAAAAGTTTTTGTGAGTTTGCACTGCTGTTTATGACTGCACGCATATTCAGATACTGGCACAGACAGGCAGGCCTTGTTATTGCTGCTGCTGTTGTTGTTACAACAGGTTGAGTCTACATCTGACGGTCAAGCAGCAGCAAAGCAGATTCTGAAAGATGCCACCCAATGCTGGCTCAACTGGCTTGCAGCAGCCGGTAGTGATACAGTTGGCAGTAACCCAGAAGCAGTAGCTAAAGTTGCGGGGCCTGATTTGGTAGCTAAGACACCAGAACAGCAGCAAGCACTGTTAGAGGAGTTGGCCATGCGAAGTACGGCTTGGCGGAGGTTCCCTAGGCGTGAGAAGATGGCCGCATTCATGATATCGTCGTTTGGGGCACAAAATATGGAGGATTATTGGGATAGCATGGCTGGTGCCGCGCGTCTGAGGGAGGACTGATGACTCAAGAATGTAACGCATGCAAGTTTTGTATGACATAAAACATCAGTGCTGTGCATGATCGTGGCTGTCGTGGCTGGCATGATTTGGGCTGGGGTTATGAGGGTGCTTGTACATGACACTGCAGCATGACACTGCAGCTTTGCCAGCGCATCTATCTTGTTGCATTGGCTCCGTTTATTTTACATGAATATCAGCAGGTTCGTACTCGTGCCTCGGTAGTTTGGGAGTCTTGGTACCCACGTCCTTTTGTACTACTACTACTGGCGGCCAGGCCAGGCCAGCGGCCGCGGGCCTCATCTGGCCGCTCAAAGCTGTGCTGGACGCCAGCTTAACAAGAGCGTCGCTCCTTGCAAGGTACGGTGGCTTGCTGTATTTATGTAAAAGAGACTGAGCCAGCGCAAACAGGATAGATGCGTATGTAGCAACTTGTCTAAGCAGCATGTGGAGGTCTCCAGCGGTGCGTTTCGCTCACATGTCTCAGTCTCTATGTCGCGTATAAGAAACCCCAGCTGTCACATTGTGACAAGCGCCCACAGGCGGCACCCATTGCTTGTGCTCGGGAAGTCACCCGAATGTGTGACCAGATGCAGCATCTAGAATATGTTGTTTACTTTATGAGCACAAGCATCTGCGTTTGCCTTTACAAGGGAGCAAATCTTGCGCGCGGGGGATAGAACAAAGACATGCCAGAGTCGGAGGTAGCTGCTTCCGATCGGGCGGAGCCGCTTCGTCGGGCCGATACGGCGGCAGTCGCTTCTGATGCACTTGGAGTCTGCAAGGCTCGGCACACGAATGAACTGTGCAGCTAACCCATGAAGCTACTAAACCCTCGCCATCAAACCAGGTGCTTTGATGGGTGTCAGGCGTGGCGTCGATCTGAGGTCGGCGTACGCGGCCCCACTCAGAGGGTTTTGCACCTTCAAATTCCTTGCTCTAAGTCTGCAACCGTCAGGATCAGCTATCACATACGTGTTTATACCTTTAGCACTCGTAGAAGAACGTCTCGAGCGCTATTCTATGCGCGCCTTTTGACATCACTAGTCCTGGCGATTGGGCGTTTGTCCTTTGTCACGAACCGTAAAGTAATGAAGAAGCTTGTTGTTCTAGTTGTGGTTCGAGACGCTGCAGAGCTCGCAGGCACGTGCAGCCAGGTGATGCGTACTTCTGGCGGTACTCCTCCCTTCTATGCCACGCTGTGTCTGATCCGTGCTTTAGAAGTGGCTAAAGGACGTACAACTAGCATTACCGCAGGAACAGGGGGGCCTTGAGGCGGCAGTGTACTCAGCATCCATGCAAGCGACTGCTAGCCTGATGTAAGTTTGCCTGAGCGGTTGTCAGCATCAGCACC
>NSMO01000225.1:0-27393 GCA_002588565.1 Coelastrella sp. UTEX B 3026
TGCATGAACGCCAGACACCACAATTGACCGATTACTGCTGGGGGTCGAATTCGACCCCCATATCCAGTTAAGGGTTATGATGCCAGCAATTTGCACAATCTGGAGGCACCAGCGGTTGAGCTTATTATGAAGGTGGTTCTGTTGGATGTGCTGTTCCTGTTGGTATGTAAAGATGCCCTACTACTTCGTTCAGTGCAAACGTTTGAGACTGGGCTCTGAGCAATTTGCATCTGGCAAGCCACAAACACATCCTGATACTGCTGCACTTGCGTATGTATACGATGCCAGCAAGTTGCACAATCTGGAGGCACCAGACATTGAGCTTTACACGAAGGTGGGTCTGGTTGGCGAGAATGCATGTCCTAGAACACCCCACTCGTAAAGTTTCCAGCTTGTATCAGCTTGCGTCAGCCGAGACTGGCAAGCTGATGATTTGGTTCTGTGCTAGTCTTCCACAACCAGGTCACAGCTGACAAGATGCAGACACGGCTGGTGTTACGTATATACATGATGCGAGTAAACTGCACAATTTGGAGGCACCAGACATTGAGCTTTACTCCAACTTGGAGGTGGGCTTATGAGATGCGCGTGTTCTGTTGGCATGTAGATATTTCCCATTACTTCAGTAAGCGTATGAGTGCACACATTGAAAAGTGGGCTTCCATTTTGAGCATTTCAAACACACGTTTGAGGAGTGATCATTCAGCACTCTGCATCCAGCATTGCGTAAATGCAACCTGCTATAGCTGGCGTTGCGTGTATACGTGACGTCAGCGAGTTGCACATTCTGGATGCACCAAACATCGAGCTTTGTACAATGTAGGGTTTATGAGACGCGCTTTTTCCAGTTGTGGTGGCATGTAAAGACGCCCTATCACTTCTGTGAACAGATCAGTGCACTCCTTTCAGATCTGGGCTTTTTTGTTGCTTTTGGCAATTCAGCAACAGATCTTGACACTGCTGGAGTGACGTATATATTTGACACCAGCAGTTCGCACGATCTGGAGGCACCAGACATTGAGCGTGGGTCTGCCTAGAGTGGCTGCTGTCTTCAAAGGCGGACATACTTGCGCTGCCGTTCTGATACTACTTTTGCCGTTAGTGTATCCGATGTTCTGAGCTTTCTAGCCTGTTCAACTTGTTTCATTGTGTTTCACTGTGCTGACCTGGCTATTGCTGTTGTCTGTGTATACGGTCCGTGGCCCCCTGACCCAGAAAGCAGTAAACCACTGCTCCTGGCACTCAAGTTCTTGTAATCGCTTTTCCAAGTTTCCCTGACTCTTCAGCTTGTTTCAGTGCGCTGACCTGGCTGTTGTGTGTGTGTACAGGTCCGTGGCCCCCTGACCCAGAAATGGAGTTTACCACTGCTTCTGGCGCTCAAAAACTACACAAACAGCCTTTTCAAAGGTATGGCCAGCCGAAGACCAACTAATGCAGTTCAGGCACTGCCTCAGCTCGTATGCTTGAATGGCCAGGGTTCAACTGGGTTACAGCAGCTGAAGGATGACATTCATTGGTGGACATTGGTCTTTTTTCAACAGCCTGGGCCCTGCTGGCCTTTGCTGGCTTTTATTTTTCTGAGAGACATTGTCGTTTGTTTGTGTACTGAGTGCTCACTCTTGCCGGTAGTGCAACAACTGTGCTCTAAAACAACGATGCAGCTTTGAACAATTTTTTTGTTTGATTGAATGTGTTTGCAAGATCTGTTGATGTCTGCCTGGGCACAGTGGGCACATAGTGGAGTGAGTACGTCTGTCCTGCCTTACCATTGACGTCACAAGTCAGTAAAAACAGCTGTTGCTTCCATAAGTTTTTTGAGTTTTGGAGCAGAACATGCAATAATCTTTCAAGACGGAAAAGAGTACAAAAAGCTTTGATACAATCAACGACTCACAAGCATTTATTGATTGCAGGTGGTTATAACGTGCTGATGGGCCAGCTGCGCAGGGAGATTGAGGCGGGAAGGGGTCTAAGCAAATTGGAACCTGATGACTTCACCAAATGGTTCAGGCTGGCGTCATGGGTCTGTGGCTATGTGCGGCGCCAACAGGTGACTGTGTGGTCGATACAATGTACTCAACTCATCTAAGAAGACTTCTATGTTGACCTAATAACCTGAGGAGTTTATGTTGACCTTTATTCAAGAAACTGCAAGTAATCGGGTGTTTGAGTCAGGCAGATGTTTAAGCAAGTTACAAAGCTTCACTCAATGTTGACTTTGTTCACTTTGACCGGGCGATTGTGTGTCTGCTTACACTTGAGTATAGTTGCATCATACGAGCGCATGTGTGCTTCTCAATGGCCAGCTTGCTGCTGGACTGCAGTTCAGCAATCAGATGCATTGACTATTGCATCCTCAGTCTGCTAACTCAGGGTCGAGTCCCCAAACCCTTGCTGTCAGCCACCTGTCAAAGACTGGCATCTAGAGCCGCGGCGATTCAGCATATATATTCCTATGTTTTCAAATGTGCAGGAGCAGCAGTACGAGGCAAAGCGGCAGCAGAAAGAGCGGCAAAAGGCCAATGGTGCAGCAGCAGCAGCAGAATCAGCAGCTGCAGATGATGAAGATCCCAAATCATCACCATTTGGTGGCATCAGCGCTACTTTGGGTTGGGAGACCTTCCATCTCACGAAGAAGATGTTCCTTGAGCAGGTGTGCGCCACTTACCTGGGTTTGTGTTCATGTATGCATGTGTGCTTGAAGAATAGTTTATGAACATTTGAAGTGCCCAATCATGTTGTAGGAGCCAGTCACCGTTGCGGGAAGACCAGCCGTGTCTTAGCCTAAGACACTGACTTCCATGCCCGCTTTATAGCAGCTTATTAGTGGTCAATGCACTGCTCATGGCCTGTTGCGGAATCAAACACCTTACAGAGAGTGGGACTGGGTTTAGCACCGTGATCATGTTTGCAATTGCCGTTCTGGTTGCAAAACTGTCAGCTGCTTTGACCCTTGGTCGCAATCACCATCAGAGCTGCCTACTGCATGTGGCGTGAGAGAGCTGCATGCAGTAGCAAAAGTGGACGCCATAGAGAACTAGATGGTTTGGGGTACATCACAAGCCGGATACCAATAATCCGCTTGTTGGCATGTCCTCATCTCTAGAGAATGGAGAGGATGGATAACCTGTGTGTTGTGTTGCAATGTGACATGTCCCAGCAGTCCACTGCTGAGTCCAACTGCTGCACGCTTCATCTCTCCAGTTGGGAGAGGCGCTCAGCCTGGTAGAGTTGGCATGCAAAGCTGGTAGCAAGGCGGACAAAAAGACCGCCAGATGTTATTTCGGATGCCAACATTCGCGTGTTGTTGCCATGTTTCCACCGCTGACCTCAACCCTCTTGGCTGTGTGTGTCTCTGCAGTGTGACATGTCTCAGAAGTCGCCTGACAAGGATTGGCCACTGTTACATGCCTCATCTCTGCTTTTGAGAGAAGCACTAGGACTGGTAGAGTTGGCATGCAAAGCTGGTAGCGAGGCGGACAAAAAGACCGCCAACAGAATGGCAAGGCGGTGAGTGTTCCATGTTTGTTGAACAGTCAATCTCAGAATTACTTTCTCGATATTAGCTGCTTGAAAGACTAATGAGTGCCTTATTCCAACGACTGGACAGCTGGCAACATTATGAAGCTACCTTCGGCCTGGCCCATGTGGTAGCATTTTCTCCTTATAACAATTTGATCACTTATGTTCTCGGCTTGGTGGACACAGCTGTGACTGTGCAGGTGATTTCGCATTTGAGCTACAAGAAGTCCTTGGTCTATTAACATGTGTTGGCCTTCTGACACGCAAACAGTGCGGAAAAGCAGCAGCAGACAAGGCCTTGTTGGACAGCCAATAGATGGCTGGGGCGGTGTGGCATATGTTGCCGATACAACGTGCAGCTGTTGGAAGGCCTGCACAGGCTTCAGGCTTCGCTGCTGAAAACAATCCATTTCTCACAGCTGTGCTGTGCTATCTACTTGCTGGGTTCTAAACGTGCTGCATTCCCTACAATCACCTGGTGCATGCAGCCAGTCCCATGCTATGCTGTTCCGCCTTGCTGGCAAGTAGTACTTTGGACGCAACTCACTTCATCTGTTTCAAACAGATATGGCAGATATCACCTCATGGGACCGGCTTGTATATTTGGTGATTTCGGCTTCTGGCCATATCCGGTCCTTGCTGCTTGCTCTCTGCCGGCATGCAGATCTCTTTGTGGTTGGGTTGTGATGGTTTCCCCAGCACAAACGAATGTTGTACACTGGTTGTTCCGCTTCCTTACCGGGATTACAGGCATTGATGATGGTACCAATCTATTGATCTGCTGCTTGATTGCAGACTGTTGCATGACACAACAGAATTTGGCCTCCTGCCAAGCTTATCTCGACGCATCAAGACGTTCTCGGCCAGATATGAGCCGCGAGCTGCAGCCGCAACACTGGTGGAGGCCATACATGTCGTGTTAAGACTATATGACAGGTAGGTGGTGGTTTGACGCCACATTATTAAAACATCAGATTTACGCCAGTTGGCTGTGTCACTTCAGTTTTAACCGGTTAGTGGAGAGTACTGCCTGAGGCGGTGAGGTATCCACGTATAACAACCTCTCTCGAAAAAAAACTCATTCTGCTCTCAGACATAAATCTGTGTTAGGCAAGGATGAATGAATGAATGAGCTCCGCATAGCGCTTTCAAGAGAGCGCTAGTGTAATGTTAGGCAAGGATTCATGCATGAACCGCTTGTCAAACCTTAATAAGACGTTCACACACGTACACGGTCTCGGCCAGATATGAGCTGAGATCTGACGCAGCCGCAACACTTGTGGAGGCCATACATGTCGTGCTCAGACTATATGACAGGTAGGTGGTGGTTTCACGCCACATTATTAATCCTTTAACCGCCAGCCGCACAGAAATTCTGAGGAGCCAAAATGAGTAAAACTGGCATAACTTGTTCATCAGGGGTCCGATTGCCACCAGATTTCAAGGGTGGAGTCCCTGGTGTATGATGCACCTGCTGACGTCATAACATGGGGCTAGTGCCTGCCACTTAAATCCTGGTGACAGGTAGGTGGTGGTTTCAGGCCAGAACTCATTCTGCTCTCAGACATAAATCTGTGTTAGGCAAGCATTCATGCATGAACCCGCTTACCAAACCGTAATAAGACGTTCACACACGCACACATTCTCGACCAGATATGAGCTGAGATGAGACGCAGCTGCAACAATGGTGGAGGCCATCACATTGTCATCAAACTTGTCATCAAAGTCAATGGCAGGTATGGGACAGACTTTTTGATGTGTTTACCAGGTACATCTCAGCATCTATAGCTTGCTGCTGCGTGTGTATAAACAAGCTACCCACCAGCCACAGCTCTATGGCCATCGGCCCTGCGCCCCATTCTGGAGGCGGAACTAATAACACCCAATGCAGTGGTTCAATCATTGCCATACTTGCATAGAGGGCGCAAAACCCCGTGTGTGTCGTGCAGGCTGCAAGCGCAAGAGGATGGCGTGTTTCTGGTGAAGACCAAGAAGCGAGCTGGTGGTGGAGGGGCGCGCAGGAAGAAGAAGCTGCCTACTCCAGAGCCAGAAGATGACCAGCAGGAACAGCAGCAGCAGCAGGAACAGCAGCAGGACGGCAGTAAGGCTGGATCTCAAGGTGCTGAAGTTGATGGTGTGTCACAGCAGCAGCAGCAGCAGCAGCAACATTGTGGGGATTCTACAGAGCAGGAAGCAGCGGCGGGTCCTGAGCGGCGAGATGGCAGTGACAGCCCAAGAAAAGCTGATTCAGATCCGGCAGTACCAGCTCTGCCAGCTGCTGCTGCTGATGCGGCTAACCCCGAGCAGCAGCAGCAGCAGCAGGGAGATGCTTCGCCTGAAACAAAGTCAGCAGGATCAGCCAGGGATAAGCCACAATCCCCACCTCAGTCCCAGCAGCAGCAGCCGGCCGGCGGCCAAAGCCAGCAGCAGCAGCAGCAGCCACACCGGGTGGCTGACGATAGTGATGACGATGAGTCCAATGGCAGTGCTGCTGCCACCGGTGGCAATGCTGCTGCTGCTGCTGCTGCCAATGGTGTTGCTAGGCGTAACATGTTGGAGGAGTTGGAGGCTGAAGGTGGCAGCGACTCTGAAAGCGATGACGATGCGGTACGTGTAATTCTTGTGGTGCGGCTGCCCTTGCCTTGAAGCACCACTTCGTGCATGGGAATGTTGGTGCCAGCTATGGAATACCACTGTGCCGCCTATGCCCGCAAAGCACAGCCGACCGCTCTGTGGCAATGCTATCACACTGCTGGCAGCCGTTGGGCTATGGCGACCGGGTATGGACTGTTATTATGCTGCTGCTGTGTTGCCGTACAGGACGGCTTTGAGCAGCTGAAGTCACGTGAAGCTGCCCTCGCGTTGAAGAAGAACCTGCGCATGGGAGTGGCAGTGCCAGCTATAATATACTTCTATGCCGCCGATGCCCGCAAAGCACAGCTGATTCGGCATATGCAGTCACCGTTTTGTGGCAATATATTATACTGCTGCTGTTTGTGGTGCAGGATGGCTTTGACCAGGGGAAGTCATGAGTGAGGCTGCATTTCACTTGAAGAGGAATCTGCGCAAGGAAATGGCACTGCCAGCTGTGGTGCATTTCTACATATGGCTACTTGCAGGCTCGTCTGCTAAGCATATCCAGTGTTGTGGTCAATGCTGGAACCACTTTTGGCTGACATGCTGCTGCTGCTGCTGCTGCTGCTGCTGCTGCTGCTGATCACTAGATCCAGTATGGCACTGACCAGCTGAGATCACATGCTGCTGCTGCTGCTGCTGCTGCTGTGTTGCTGCACAGGATGGCTTTGAGCAGCTCAAGTCATGTGTGAAGCTGACCTTGACTTGAAGAAGAACCTGCGCAAGGAGATGGCAGTGCCAGCGGTGGTGCACTTCTACATATGGCGACTTGCAGGCTCATCTGCTAAGCATATCTGAAATGTGATGCTGGAGCCACTTTTAGCTGACATGCTGCTGCTGCTGATTACTAATCAGGCTTGGTGCAGTATGGCATTGAGCGGTTGAAGTAACCACATTTGTGGCAATTTTATCATGCTGCTTTACAGGACGGTTTCGAGCAGCTCAAATTACGAGAGGCTGGCCTTGACTTGAAAAAGCATCTGCGCAAGGAAATGGCAGTGCCCGATGTGGTGCACTTCTGTGCTGCCTAAGCCTGCAAATCACAGCGGACTCGGTATTGTAGTGTCTAATGCTGCTGCCGCTGCTGTGTTGCCGTACAGGACGGTTTCGAGCAGCTCAAGTCACGTGAGGCTGCCCTTGACCTGAAGAAGAATCTGCACAAGGAAATGGCAGTGCCCGCTGTGGTGCACTTCCGTGCTGCCTAAGCCTGCAAATCACAATGGACTCGGTACCGTAGTGTCTGATGCTGCTGCTGCTGCTGCTGCTGCTGTGTTGCCGTACAGGACGGTTTCGAGCAGCTCAAGTCACGTGAGGCTGCCCTTGACTTGAAGAAAAATCTGCGCAAGGAAATGGCAGTGCCCGCCGTGGTGCACTTCTACATATGGCTACTGGCAGGCTACAGCAGCGGCAACAGTGCAGCTCTGAACCATGCAGTAGTGTCATTCTTGTGGCGGCTTATACTGCCAGAACACCTAAACTTGGAGCCTTTGCTTTATCAGGTCAGTGGTTTCGACTGTGTCTGTGGCTGTCTGCTTGCTTGCTGCGCATGGTTTTGTGTGAATGCAAACATGGTGGCATGTTATGTACTATGTTATGTACTATAAATCAACAGTGGTGTCATTCTTGTGGCCGTGTGTATTGCCAGAACACCATCAAAGTGGAGCCTACACTTAGATACTGCCAGAACACCTGAACCTGGAGCCTTTGTTTTATCAGGTCAGTAATTTTGACTGTGTGTCTGGTTCTCTGCTTGCTTGCTGCGCATGAATGTGTGTGATTGTGTGTGAATACAAAACATGGTGGCATGTGGTGGCAGTGGTGTCATTTTTGTGGCAGCTTATATTGCCAGGACACCTAGCCTTGACTGTAGCATGTCAGTGTGCGTCATCTGCCCGCTTTGGTGGGAGTTTTGGTGTGTGCTGTGTGATGTATTGCTTTGCAGTTGTCGGTGCCGCGCCTCTTCCACCAACTGCTGTCAGATGCGGAGCTTCGCAAAGCCGTACAACAGAACAGTGTCTTGGGCTTGACCACCAATGCCATCTATGAAACATTTGCAGAATCAGAAACCACCTGCCTCAGCTGCTGAAACACACTAAGCTGCCATTGACATGATGCGTGCTGTGTGCTGTGTGATATATTGCTTTGTAACTGTGGGTCGGCTCCTATTTTAGCAACTGCTGTCACATGATGAGCTTTGCAAAGCCGCGCAACAGAACAGTGTCTTGGGCTTGGCCACCAAGGCTATTTACGGAACAGCTGCAGGATCAAAAACCACCCACCTCACCTGCTGAAAACACTAAACTGCCACAATTACGATGTGTGCTGTGTGGGGTATTGCTTTGCAGTTCCTGCTGCGCTTGTTCCACCAACTGCTGTCAGATGCGGTTCTTTGCAAAGCCGTTCAGTGACTTGAGCTTGGCCACCAGGGCTGAAACGGAACAGCTGCAAAATCTGCAAGTACCCACCTCACTAAAGCCACAAACATGCTGCGTGCTGTGTGATGTATTGCTTTGCAGTTGTCAGTGCTGCGCCTATTCCACCAACTGCTGTCAGATGCTGAGCTTCGCGAAGCCGTGCACAGAACAGTGTCTTGGGCTTGACCACGAAGGCCATCTATGAAACATTTGCAGAATCTGAAGCCACCTGCCTCAGCTGCTGAAACACACTAAACTGCCATTGACATGATGCGTGCTGTGTGCTGTGTGATATATTGCTTTGTAACTGTGGGTCCGCGCCTATTGTAGCAACTGCTGTCACATGATGAGCTTTGCAAAGCCGTGCAACAGAACAGTGTCTTGGGCTTGGCCACGAAGGCTATTTACGGAACAGCTGCAGGATCAAAACCACCCACCTCACCTCCTGAAACACACTAAACTGCTACAAACATGATGTGTGCTGTGTGATGTATTGCTTTGCAGTTGTCAATGCTGCGTCTATTCCACCAACTGCTGTCAGATGCGGAGCTTCGCGAAGCTGGCCAGGACAGATCAGTGTCCTGGGCCACCAAGCCCATCCACGGATCATCAGCAAGTTCAGATTCCCCCGCCTTATCTGCTAATACTCACTAAACTGCCACAAACATGATGTGTGCTGTGTGCTGTGTTGCTTTGCAGTTGTCAGTGCTGCGCCTATTCCACCAACTGCTGTCAGATGCAGAGCTCCGGAAGGGCAAAGAGCACACAAATGTCCTGCGCTTAGCCACCAAAGTTGTCCGAGGACTATTCGCTAAGCTCGCCCCACCCGCCCCAGCTGATCAAACCCCAAACCCGGCAGCACCAGCAGCAGCAGCAGAGGAGGGAGATGGCAGCAGCCCTGATCAAGACTCCCAGCAGCAGCAGCAGCAGCAGCAGGATCCAGAGCAGCAGCAGAAGGCTAGGGAGCGTGAGCTGCGGCGGCAGGCTGCTGTTGCTGGCATGGTTGCTGTTGAGCTGATGTTCTGGAACCATGTCAACACAGCGGAGCTGATGACACAGGAGTACTACCTGAAGGAGGACGATAGGTGGGTCAAACTATTGTGCTGTCTACTTAGTAATGCCTTCATATCCAATAATGCTTTCTCTCCCTTGCTCTGGCCGTATTGTGTAGTGCATGCTGATGTTTTGTTGTTGGCATGGTTGCTTCTGAGCTGATGTCTGGGAACCACACCAATAGTAGGGATCCTATCAGTGAGTTTGCTGTCATTTGGTTCTGGATCGTGTATCAACTGTGTTTGAATCTCAATTTCTCAATGTGCAAAGCTAATCACAAAGGAATACAAGCTGAAGAAGGACGGTAGATGGGTCATCTTGCTGGAATTCAAAGGTGCCTGTGAATTCAATAATGTTATCCCTCTGTCTGTCTTGTGTAGTGCATGCTGGTATCTGAAGGAGGGATATGGGGGTCATGCTGTTATGCTGGAATCACAGAAAACAATCTTGAAGCCAATCATGCTCTCTCTCTCTCTCTCTCTCTCTCTCTCTCTGTCTCTCTCTCTCTCTGTCTCTCTCTCTCTCCGGCTGTCCTATGTAGTGCATGCAACACATCATTATGGCTGATTCTCCCCCAAACAACACTATGGAATATTTGTTGTACCCTCCGCCTGGTCCGAAAGTGACTTCAAGTCACTCGGCAGACAAGGCGCGGGGCCGTCGGCCATAGGGCTATGGTGTCCAGCAACGGCAATTGATGTCAACCATGTTATGGCTGTTGCAACTGCCTTGTGTGCAGATTGTACATGAACACTGCTGGCAAGGGCAAGCGCAAAGCTGGCGACCTGGGCTACGACGGACTGTGAGTATTTTCTCAGTTGTTTATGATAGCTGCTATCAGCATACTGTTGCTGGTTAGACGCTAGACCTGAAGCCACCAGCAGCTCACACGGCTGATATTGGCAGTGCGCTAAGTTTGAAATCAGCAGCGGTGAAGTCTGCCACTGCTGCCAGCCGCACAGGGCAACAGTACCTGGCAGTGGGCGTAGATGTGCTAAACTGTATAGCATCTCCTGCAATTGGGAGCCATGATCATCACAAATATTTGAAGCCTTGTCACAGCATTCTGCTCACCAAATCACATTGCTGCTGCTGTTGTCTGCAGCCCTGCACCCCGCACCCTGGCACCTCTGCTGAACCCTGCTGGAGAGGCCAAGCTGAAGACATTCTTTGAGAAGCTGTGCGCTGACAGGAATAACCTGGAGCTGCTGACAAGACAGATGGGTGGAAAGTGAGTGCTGGCCTTCTGACTGCTGCTCTGCAAGGCAAGGGTTGCAGTTTTGCATTGGTCTAGTGCACTTCATCGCTTCATGGCACAGGTATTTTGGGAAATGTTATCTTCCCATGTGTTTTCTTCCCATTATCTTCCCAGATGTATTCGTCCCAGCCACATTCATGTTGATCGTTTGTATCCTGATGTTTTACCTTGCAGACTGTCCAGTGTGCACATAAAGCGTGAAATGAAGCGGCTGGGCCTCAAGTTTGGGGAGCTGCCTGACAGCTTGCAGCAGCAGCTGCACCAGCTGTGGCAGCAGTATAGAGACGAGGGCCAGGCCACAGCAGTAGACAAGATTGCACAGGAGCTGCCTGGAGGCTGGAATGACAAACAGGTCCGCATGTGTGTGTTTAGGATGTGCGTGTTGCTGTATTTGGTGTGCTTCCAATCATTTCACACTCAGTGTTCCACTTGTCAGCAAACAGCTGGGTCACAGCTGTACCATGTTGTGTGCATGTAGTAAGAAGAGAAGTATTGGGTCAGTCGCTGTGCGGCGTCATCTCAGTCGTGGCATGCAGATCCAAGTAGGCCGCCGCTACGTGGCGGGTTCCACCCCCGCGCGCGCAATACTTGACATCCCATACAACAATCAGCCTGCCTTGAAACCCTGGCGAATTCCGTTGGTTCTCCGGCGCCGCCTGCAGGTCTGGAAGCTGTTGCACAACTCAGGTCCAGTTGGTGGGGAGCACCGTGACCGTCTGGGCAGTCGCCGCAGTGCTCCGCCGGAGTCCGCAGCCATGTCAACCAGATCGATACATGCACGAATTCGCCACTAATAACGCTTGCGCGCCGTGCCTCATGCCGGTCTGGAAAGCTGTTCTGCAGCGAAGCATTCATTGCCGAAGGGCGCGGTGCAGGTGGCCGTCTTGGCAGTCGCCGCAGTGCTTCGCGGCTAGGTGAAACAGATCGAATCATGCAAAAACCCGCCACTGTAACGTTCGCGCGCCGTGCCTCATGCAGGTCAGGAAGCTGCTGCGCAATGAAGGGCTCATTGCTGGAGGGCGCGGCGCAGGTGGCCGTCTGGGCAGACGTCGCAGGGGTGGCGACGACGATGAAGGCTTCATTAGCGACGGCGATGAGTGGCAAGAGGATGATACTGGCGGCGATGTGCTGTTCGACGTGCAGAAAGACGAGCTGGAGCGCTTGTACCAGCAGTACATCGCGGAGGAGGACTATCTAGAAAAGGTAACAGCCACTCGTCATGTTGTCTTGGCGTATACCCCATGTTGTGGGGGTTTGTGTGGCAGCGGCCGCTTGCTACAATCTGTTCGTCCAGCATTGGGAGCCGCTGGATTTGTGCTATGTGTAGAAGGGCAGAGTATCAATAGCTGTTGTCTTCTTGCTTGTATAGAGAACCCACAAAGCCCAACTATCTAAACCCTTTCTGCTTCATCCCAATCACGTACTCGTACAAACAGCTTCAGGGTTCAGCTACAGCAGCCGTGCCAAGGCTTGAGCTGTCTAATGTGCCTTCCCCTGCCTGCCCTTTGTGCAGATCGCTGCAGCTCTGCCATTTGATGCTGCAGCCAGCGATGTTTTGGCTACTCTGCGCTTCTATGAGATAGTATCAAAGCCAGCGGCAACAAGGCGCCCAGCAGCAGCAGGCGGCGGCAGCAGACGACGGGCAGCAGGAGCTGATACGCGCAAGATCACAAAAGCCATGATGATTGACCTGTGTGAGGAGCACGGCAATGATGCTGATGGCCTGAACATTATTGCTATGAGCCTGGGACTGCCTGTAATCGAGGTAGGCATGGATTGGCTAGCTTCTGATGGTCGCCTGTGTGCTATGCTTGGTGGTGTCTGGTCATAGAAGCAAATCCACAAGATCAAAGCCAAGATGATTGACCTGTGTGAGGAGCATGGCGGTGATGCTGATGGCCTGAATTTTGTTGCTATGAGCCTGGGACTGCCTGTGATTGAGGTAGGCATAGATTTGCTAGCTTTTCAGGGATGCCTGTGTGCTATGCCTCCACCCCGTCCTTTAGGTGCTGCCCAGTCAGCAACGAGGCCCTTTGAACGTGCCTCAGGAGAGTACGTTAGTACCTCAGGAAAGTACCTCAATCGTTGCTGCATGATCTGTGCTTCTGCGGGTACACCATTGTTGGTCTAAGAAGCTGAGTTTGTGCGGCCATGTGCCAGCCGGCGGAATCTAGTCTTTGGACTCCGGCAAGCCACAACATCAGGCACCTTCTTTCTTGGCCGACTCAATGCTGGTTTGTTAGTCAAGTTAAGAACAGCCTAGATGATAATTCAGAGGTCTGAAGCTTTGTTAAGCCAGATGCTCTTCTGTAAGCACTCAGGCCCTTCAATAATCTTACCCCTACCGTGTGCTGCTGATGCGTGCTGCAGGTTTAAAAAGGTGTTGGTGAAATATAACATCAGCCTACACGGGGACTCAGAGCCAGAGCTTCCCACCCATTCCACTTGACGTTGCTCCGTTATCAGGACCCTTTGACAGCTGTAACCCAACCGTATGCTGCTGATGCATCGTGCAGGTCCAAAAGCTGTTGGTCAAGTTCAACATCAGCCTAGACGGGGACTCAGAGCCAGAGCTGTCCACTCAATCCACAAGACGCTGTCCAATCAGCACAGAAAACAGACCCTGGAAGAGTGCAGCTGTACCTCAATCATCACTGCGTGATCTGTGCTTCTGCAGGTTCAGAAGCTGTTGATCACATCAGCCTAGACGGGCACTCAGAGCCAGAGAAGCACATCATTAGTCAAGCATCGACTGCCCGGTAAGCACTGGGACCCTTCAGTGTTCTTTCCTCAACCGAATGCTGCTGATGCATGCTGTAGGTACAAAAGCTGTTGGTGAAGTTCAACATCAGCCTAGACGGGGACTCAGAGCCAGAGCTGGCTACTCAATCCACAAGACGCTGTCCACTCAGCACAGAAACCCTGGAAGAGCTGTACAACGAACACAAAGACTCAGGAACAGATTGGGCTGATGCCATTGCGGAGCACTTCCCAGTCCCTGCAACAGCCAAGCAAGTCAAAGCCTGGCTGAAAAAGGCGGGAATCCTGAAGCCAGCTGTCAGAAAAAGGCGGGAAAAGGTTGCTGAGGATGGCGAGCTTGAAGGAAAGGCCCGGAAAGCAGCGGCAGCAGCAGCAGCAGGAGGAGTAAGGGTTGGTGGCGGGAGTGTGCCGGAGCCTCAGCCTACGCAGCTGCTGGGGTATCTGGAGGCCTTACACAGGGCACATGCCGACAGTGACAGGTGCGTCGAGGGATGCTGCTTTTATGTTCTGGTTGTGTGGGAGCTTTGTACACTTGTTTCCCCAACTTTACGTTAGAGCTACTGAAGGACGATGTGTGGCATCTCTGTGTTGGTGGCGAGAGTGGGAAAGTGCCGGAGCCTCCGCTGACGCAATTGCTGGGATACATGGAGGCCTTACACAGGGCAGGTGCCGACAGTGACAGGTGCGCAAGGTTTGCTGTTTGTTTTTTCAGATAATGCATCCCTCAAGTGCTACGTCAATTCTGGCCTTGCTTGACACAGAACTGGTCCCAGCCATGTTGACCACACTGGGCACCAATGGCACTTGTCAATCAAGGAATGATCGGTTGGTCGGGTTAATGGGTTGGTTGGTTGGTGGTGGGAGTGTGCCGGAGCCCCAGCCGACGGCACGGCTGGGATATTTGGAGGCCTTACACAGGGCACACGCCGACAGCGCAAGGTGTGTCACTCTGACAGGATGCCACTTTTTTGTTCTAGTTGTGTGAAAGCTTGCGCCAACTATTGTAGTTGAGTTAGTAAGGGAAGGGAGGACAGAGGACAGCACAGCACAAGACAGGACAGCACAGGACGGACGCAGTGTAAGTATTCGCATCAGCTGAAACAGTTTGGCAACGGGCAGCAGCAGCAGCAGTGGGGACGCTGGCTGATTGACCAATACTCTCCTATACTGATACTGAGCCAGCATAAAGCTGATACAATGCTTCAGTGCCTGCTTTACTGTGCAGGTGATTAGATGGCCCTGGTGCTGTGTCTTGGCTATTAGGGAAGCTGGATGCAGCTGCAGCAGCTTAGCAGCGGGCAGCAGCAGCAGTGGGGACGCTGGCTGATTGTTCACGACTCTCTACTTTGCTACTGAGTCTGTACAAAGCTGATACAATGTTGCATGCTTGTTTATGTTGCAGGTGGTTAGATGGACCTGGTGCTGTATCATGGCTGTTGGGCAAGCTTGATGCAGCTGATACAGTGTGAAAGGAGCAGCAGCAGCGGCAGGGCAGCTAGCTGTTCATGCATTGTTAGTTCACACAATCTCAGGCTGCTGGCGCTGACCAGTATGTGCTCACCAATGTTGATGTTGTCTGGCTTAGCAGGCCTAGGTGGTTACTGGATGCAGCTGAACGAGTCTGGCAGCAAGCAGCAGCAGCGGGGACGCTGGCTGATTGAACACCGGTCTTGTATCCTGCTACTAGGCCTGCCTAAAGCTGATGCAGCGCTTCATGCCTGCTTTACTTTGCAGGTGGTTAGATGGTCCTGGTGCTGTGTCATGGCTGTTAGGCAAACTTGATGCAGCTGAAACAGTCTGGAAACGGGCAGCAGCAGCAATGGGGACGCTAGCTGACTATGCCCTGGTTCCAAGTGGCAGTGAGGACCTGGATTTCTTTTGTTCAGACTGGAGTAACGAGCTCCTGGTGGCTGCTGGCGTGCGCAATGATACAGGAGATTACTTCAAGGTGGGTGCACCGTTGAATTGAACGTTTTTTGTGTTTATCACAATTAGATGTATGCCGTTTGGCATCTTGCAAGTTGCAAAATGTTATGAGTGGTTCTTTTGAGAAGCAGCAGCAGTAGCGGAGCTGACTATGCGCTGATTCCCAGTGGCAGCGAAGACTTAGCTGTCTCTTGTTCAGACTGGGGCAATGAGCTGCTGCTGGCCGCTTGCGTAGGCAACAATAGCCGGAATGTTACGCTGTCTCTGCTTCCCGTCTGTTGTTTCTGCTGTTTCTGGTTGCTAGCATTGTGCACCAGAGATTGCATACAGTTGACAGTATAGCCAGTGCCATCCATGCGCTTCTGTCAGTGAGCAGCAGCTCTGGGAATGCTGGCTGACTACGCCCTGGTTCCCAGTGGCAGCAAAGACTTTCTTCTGTTCAGACTGGAGCAATGAGCTGCTGGTGCCGCTGACATATGCGATGAAACTGAACAGACTACTAAGTGGTTTGTCCGCCGTGTATCTTCAAGTGCACTTTGCTTGAGTGCAAGCTCTCACATGCATTAATACAAGGTTTGAACTTTACTTACTCAGCTCTGCAGCAAGCAGCAGCAACACCAGCAGCGGTAATGAAGTGCAAAGTGAGTGCAAAAGCTCTTACATCTCACATGCTGTGCCACCACCACTGCTTTTGCTGCGGCGTCCGTGTTACAGATCCCCGGTACTAGCACCCCAGCATAGCATGACTCGGGTGCGCTCGGCTCTGCGTGACGTTCTGAGCAACCTCGCAGCAGCGACGCAGCGTTCGCAAAACACAAACAAAACAACACCAGTTCTCTGCTGCTGCTGCTGCTGCTGCAGATCCCTGGTAATCTCACCTCAGCATGGCGTGTCTAGTGCTCAGTGCTCCGAAGCGTGTGATGCATTCTTTACTGATTACCAGTTGCATGCCGATTCGATGCTGCGGTTGCAGATCCCTGGCAACAGCACGCCAGCATGGCGGGATCGAGTTCGTGCAGCGCTCCGTGACGCATTAAGCAAACTTGGCAGCAGCGAGGCAGCAGCAGCATGTGACGTAGTCATGGAGGAAGCTCGAGCAGCAGCTGCTGCTGAGGCGGCAGCAGCAGAGGCAGCAGCAGCAGCAGAGGAGGCCCGACTTGCTGCTGCTCAGGGGCTTGGGTTTGGAGGTGCTGGTGCTGGTGCTGCTGCTGCCAAGGGTAAGCTGGTAGCAGCAGCAGGAGCTGGAGCCAAAGGCCGTGGCAGGAAGAAGAGTGGTGTCACTGCTGCTGCTGCTGCTGGCAGCAGCAGGAAGGGTAGACGGAAGGCGGCAGCAGCAGAGAGCAGCGATGATGGCTGGTTGAGTGAGGAAGATGATTTCCCGGTGCAGCAGCAGCAGCAGCGGGATGGCATTAGCAGCGAAAGTGAGCAAGATGACGATATGCCGCGATTTGATAACGATGATGCTGACGATGTAGATCCTGAGGATAACACTCAAAATGACAATCTAGATCCAGAGGATGATCTATCTGAACAAAATGCCAGGCCTAAAGCAGCAAGTGGTAGCGTTAAAAAGCGGCAGCGTGGGCAGCAGCAGTCACAGAAACGTGGCCATGCTGCTGCTGCTAGCAGCAGCGAATCAGAGTCTGAGCAGCAGCAGTCTGATCAGAGTTCAGACGAAGACGCTCCAAGAGCTAAGAAGGCCAATCACGGCAGCAGCAGGGCAGCAGCACCAGCAGCGGCTGGCAGCAGCAGGAAGAGGCGCGGTGCTAAGGAAGATCTGCCGGCAGCAGCAGCGGCGGGCGGCACCAAGAGGCGCAAGTCTGGAGTTGACAGTCAAGACAATGCAGGTGTGTGCATGAATCTCAATAAGGTACTTTAGTTTGGTGCATGTGACTCCTTGTAACTGCATCGACCTGTTCAACATGATAGCACGTGAGACTGCTGTATATTGCAGCTCCAAGCTACATGACATTCAAGCTTGCTGGAATCTGGGTCCTTCTGTGTGTGACCCGTGGCGCTTTAATTGCCGTGTTACAAAGCATATTGCACTCTACCAGAAACATGGAGTCGCATTGAGAGCAGAGATTGCGTAAGCATGATGTGCCTGAATATAACATATCGAGATGCTTTGCATTGTCCTCGCTTTATGTTGCAGTAGCCACACGAGCAGCCCTGCAAGAGATCACCAGAAAGCGGCAGCAGCAGCAGCAGCAGCAGCCAGCAGTAACAGCTGCCAAACCCCCGCAGCAGCAGCAGCAGCGGCGTGTAATTGATCTAGATGACGATGATGACGATGATCTTGCTGATGAGGGGTGGGAAGCAGATGAAAATAACGTTAGTAATGTGGGAGCAGCAGCAGCAGCAGCAGGCAAGGTGGCTGCAGCAGCCAGAACGGGTAGGGCAGCAATGATGCTTGATGACGACGATGATGATTGAGTCAAATTGAAGTAGATCACAAGTGATGCTTTTTTTGATTCGCGTGTACTGTATAACATGCGTAAATGTTGTCAAGAACAGTGTGCCACATAGCATGCACATGTGTAACTGGGACAGCTGCCATAGCAATGAGAGCAGCAGGCTTGGCAGTGTGGTGGGCACGCAGGCTGATTCCTGCACAATAGACTGCATCCGCCTGAGAAACATCGGGCGCGGGGCTGATGGCCGTTTGGCTATGGCTGATTGGCAGCAGTTATGAGATGGACTGCAGCTGAGTGGCGAAGCACAACATGAAACATGTGACACTTTGTACATGTGGGGGCGGCTGAGCTATTTTGATGGCATCATTGGCAATTTCGAATCATGACTACACCAAAAGGATCACCGTTGTCACTTTGTAGCTGTCAGAGACAATATGAGCGTTGGTGACTCACCTGAGGGGTCGTGAGGCTTCCTGTCTCTTCCCTCAGGAAGCCTCACGACCCCTGGCTGACAGTTGATGGGGCGATCTTGGAAGTGACAGTTGCGCGCGCATTTGTCACAGTGAGCGGTAGCAATGTAGGAGAGTTCTCCTATGTTACTACCATGGCGCTGATAGCTTGCAAGCTATCAAAAAACTCTCTGAGCGCGCTGCGTCAGGCCTTGGCGAAGAGGAAGACTACCTGCCACCTGGAGGGCGACCCGTAGTACCTACTTGCAGCATCTTTGTTTTGATGCGTGGGGGCGATGGTGCAGGCGGAGGCTAGGAGACCAGCTGAGGTTGTGGCGCCAGAGAAGGAGGAGATTTGCCCGCTTCAGTCAGGATCCTCAGATCTACTGCAATTCACTGGACGCTGCCAATTCAAATTATCGATGGTGAGCTCTCCAGAAGGCAGCTCGTGAGCTCTCCAAAAGGCAGCTCAGGCTCATGCAGAGCCTGTACATGTATTGCTGTTGCTGTACCTGGCAGCTGCAATGTGAGCGCTGCCTGAGACGCACTAGCCCCCGGAGCATCGTTCGACTGACTATTATGTGCAACAGCGAAGCAGCTGCCCCCAGCGTTGTGTGTGCGTGACTGACAGAAGATACCGTTGCTGCAGGGACATGGCGCTCTCACGTGCAACATCCGCAGCGTTTTGACGACATAATCTCAAGTCCAGCAGACAATAGGGCTTGATGATAGCGCTGGAAACGTACGCAGCCACAAAGGTGTCCTTTACGCAGCCTTGTGACACCAGATGGGCACACCGTGCTGCACGAGCAACCAGGACATCCCAGGTAGACTTATCAGGCATACCAGAATGGTAAAGAAGCTCGTAAGCGACGCGAAAACTCTCATGCAACACGTGCATAGGAAGTTTGACCGCCCCTTCAAATTTGAAGAGGCGGTTTAAAACCGCACTGACCACAGTACAGCGTGATATAAGACCTTACGAGAAATACAAGTGCTGTCATGTTATTAGCCTGCGTTGGAGTCGTGTTGGCGTAATCCCTTCGGTCTGCTAGGTCGCCGAAGTGTTTTATAAGCTGACCCCCTTCGGTTTGTCCTTTGGATGTCGTCAGTGGCGCGGAAACCCACCACGTACTGCAAACAGAAGATTGAACTCTGGAGACTGAGCGCGGCAGCCGTGGTTGCCTTGGTTCTGCTGTTCCTCCTGGTGACTGGCTTGCAGCTGCAGCCATGCACGCAGCCGCTGCAGTTCACGCGCTCGTTGGAGCTAGAGGTAAGCAGATATCTGTTGAATCTTCCGTGAGATGCAAAGTAAGCCGTGTCTGTGGATAGTTCCTTATGCTGTGCGTTTGCAGGAGAGCTAGCAGTAGCTATAGCACATTTTTGGAAGGGCATCTGTGCACCATGCTGGCTAACAAGGCCGTTGTCACTCTCAGGCATCCCTTCAGACCCGTACAAGACGTGCAATCTCACTGCACGCAGCCAGCAGGCCAGCACAAAGGACAACTGCGGATCTCAGTGTCATGTTCGCCATGATTGGAAGGGATGTGGCCGATGAGCTGCCATATGTACTAGCAAACATCGCCAGGCTGGCTGCACATTTCAAGGACGCACATATTGTCTTGGTGGAAAACAACTCAGTTGATGACACTCGCGAACTGTTCAAGGCATGGGGTGCCAACTTCACTACTGGTTACAGCAACCGGACCTCAAAACTTGTGTCCTTTGATGCCACTAGTGGCAAGAAGGACCTCAGGCTGTTGGCACAAGCCCGCAACAATTACCTGGAGCTTCTGGCCTTACCAGAGTATGCTGGGGTTGACTATCTGGTAGTGGTAGACACAGACATGTGCTTTCCATGGGACGTGCCAATCATGGTCCAAGTAATCAATGACCTATTGCCAGCTGCAGGAAGGGAGTGGCATGCTTTGTATGCCAATGGCGCCTGCGGCTGGTACAAGAACCCCCTTGATCTACAGAATAGAGAGGAGGTCCCATTCTACACGCCAGGTGGGTTCCCAGAACAGCTCCCCAGATGGCTTGTACAGCTCGCCAGTTGGTTGCAACCCCTTTGGCAGTACAACTCGCCAACCCCTTTCACAAGCGTGCTTGCCAGGTTTATTGTAGCGTTAAGAGTGGAACACGTACATTCTGTGCATGCTTCAGAATGCACAAATGGACATTCAAATGATCCCAGCTCCAGCATCTGACAAAATTGTAATGTGCCGTTCGCAGGATCCGCACCCATATACTGCGACTTGTTTGCATTACGGGATACTTATGGTGTGGAGCATAGGAGGGATATCCCCGACATCAGAGAAGTCATCTTTCCGCCTGGCACTTGCAACTTCAATTTCATGCTCAATCAGAGCTCTGCAACATTCACGTGCAAACACATCAACGGTCATCCTGTGGTTCCAGTACAAGCAGCGTTCGGTGGCTGGGGCATGTACGAAGCGCGGTTCCTGCGACCCGCCAACGGCAGCAGTGCGTGCAAACACGATGTTGAATCAGGTGGATGTGAGCACGTGACCCTCAGCAACTGTTTGGTGCGCAACTTCAATGTTAGCCAGCTGATTGCTACAGGGCTAGTAGTCAACTGGGAAGGCTGCAGTGAGAAACAGCAACACAGATGGGATGGCTGGTACCCGGGTCGCGGACCAGTTGAGTGAATGATTCTTGAATGAGCACATATGTTGTTATTGTGGTTCTCTGACTCTGTACATCATCTCTGGTGCTTTCCTGCAGAGTTTCAAACCGCCTGTGCTCATATTCCTGTATATTGTACTGGCAGTACTTGCCAGCCTGAGGCTAGTAGCTGGCTAGCCCACAGACCTATTTGGTCCTGCTGGGTGGCTGTTCTTGAAAAGTGCTGGTGCTGCTTGTTCACTATTTAAATCATTGCTGTTGTGGTAGCTGCACACGCCGATTGTGTGTTTATGTAGCTGTTCTTGCCTAGTTTCAAATCTCTATCTACACTGGCCAGGCTGGGTATTGTTCAGTCTGAATGTTTTGGTTGGTGCACTCATACGCAAAAGTCATTGGGCCCTTTGCTGATGATCAATGTATACCTAACTGTTCCAACACTGACAGTGTCAGATGTTTGGCAGATGTGGCAGTACTAATGCACAGGAGTTCTTCGCATACTGCGGTTCTACCAAGCATTGCTTCTTTGGCACTCACATAACGTTCGCATACATGCTAGCA
Source organism: Coelastrella sp. UTEX B 3026 (assembly GCA_002588565.1). Taxonomy (NCBI): domain Eukaryota; kingdom Viridiplantae; phylum Chlorophyta; class Chlorophyceae; order Sphaeropleales; family Scenedesmaceae; genus Coelastrella; species Coelastrella sp. UTEX B 3026. The sequence continues at coordinate 21,641 of NSMO01000225.1, forward strand.
TGACAGCGCTGTGTCACACTGTGGGAGTCCTGTTGCTTCAGAAGTCGCAGCACTACTACCTGTAGTGCATTGGCCAGCGTATATTCTGTTTGGAAATAGGTTCATTGTGTCGATCACAGACTTATACAGGGACCAACTGTACACTATCATTGTGTTTGGGTTTCATAAAGGGCAATCAATGAACAATTGCATACACAACTATAATTTGCACTTTCGTAGCTGCATAGCTAGAGTGTTGCATGCTTTGGTAGCCTTGTGAATGAATTGACACGTTTTGCGCTTCTGTGCAGACACCGACATAGGGCCTATGTGTGTCTGCTGGCCATGAGTGGATTATTTTGTGATTACAATACGGCTTTGGCCCGACAGAGGCCGTGAAAGTGCCCCAATCGGAGGCGCTCTTTCCACCGGCCCGAAATAGTGAAATCGCGCCATAGTCTCAACTTGCAAACACGGTTTGAAACTTTGTCCTCGGTCACAGAAGCTTTGGCGTAGCTCATGAGCTGCAGTATGATAACTCCATGCTTTTTCCCCCATGTTCACAAAGTATTAAGAAGTTTTTACTTCTGTTATAACGCCATGCAAGCTTCGCACAACTGCAAGACTCAAAACACGAGCTGCATAACTTTGTCCATGTCACATCAGCTTCAGCGTAGCCCGTAACCTGCCCTATGATAATGCGCATGCAATCACCCCTTACTGTTTGAATGAGGCTAAGACACAAACACGGGCTGCAAGCAGCACCCCGCCGGTCATGCTCCGGTTGCGCTGCGCAGCGCCAGATTAAGCTGGGCGTTACTTCCGGCTTGCTACCGTAGCATGCTCGGAGCATGACTCGGTTACATATTGACTTAGTTTTGTCGAAAAGCGAAACATATAGACTGAGGGTAGCAAATAGCAGTGAGACTGACTGATGAAGCACGGGAGAGACTCCCCGGGATCGGCGATCGAGACGCGAGAAGACATACTGCATCCGTATCTAGATTAGGCGGATACCGCCAACTCCCGATAACAGAAGTAAAAACTTCGAGATAGTTTGTGAACAATGAGCAGGAAGCAAAGGCAACAGACGAGTGCCCTCGATGTTCGCTCCGAGCTAGGCTACACGACGCCCAGCAGCCACACCGCCCCCCCTCGTGTGGGGCTGCCATATCATCTTAAACACAGTCTCACCACCACGGATTGCTTCGATCCAAAAAGATAATGTGAGCCTCTGCACAGTGCACTGCCTGTGGCAAGTCCACCTGCACAGTGCCACAGGCAGTGCACAGTGCACAGACAGTGCGACAGTATTGAGCCATATGCATGCAACAGGTTAGATGCGCTGGCAAGAGCTGCAGTGTCTGACATGCGTGCTAAATAAGCAGAAGTCTGGAGTGGCACCGCATGTGAGTGATTTACAAGATTAGGTCCAATATATCTCTTGCCATGTACTCTCCGAACATACAAACATGAGTGCAAAGGCACAGGGCAGCACACGAACCCACAAGCTGCAGCAGCACTAGCTACCCTGCATAAGCTGACCCTCAGAACTTCACGTCAAAAACAATGACCCCCCATACGAAGCGGGTATGCGAAGCGCCCCTCTGAGGAAAGCAGGCTTCTGGCAGCGCAGGCATTTGGGGTGTAGTTTGCCGTCCACTAGCTACTGTTCCCGTTGACTGGCCGTGACCACCGCTGCTCGCCTAGGAGCCACACCGCCCCCTCGTGTGAGGCTGTCATGTCGTCCTCATACATACTCTCATCCCCACGGATCGCATCTAAGTCGTCAGGCGTAGCGTCAGCACCGAGAAGAGCTAACCATGTCCGCTCGTCACTGACACCAGACTCCGGAAGTCCGTTGCATGCCTGCGTCAGGCACACCATTGCAGCAAAAGGTCACATTAGTTTGCATATGTGCATGCATGGGCAGGAGCAGTGTAGCTTCTCTGTGCTGTGCATAGCGCTCCTGCGATCAAATGATCAAAAACTTGAAAAGCATGTGTACTACAAATTAACGATGCAGTGCTACATCCACATGCATTTAACCCTTTATCTGCCAGACGAGAAATCTAACCATCTCCGCTCGTCACTGACACCAGACTCCGGAAGTCCTTGCATGCCTGCGGAGCACAACTAAGAGAACGTCACATGCAACTGTGATCCCGGAAGTACCTTGCATGCCTGCGGAGCACAATCAAAAGAACGTCACATGCAACTGTGATCCCGGAAGTCCGTTGCATGCCTGCGGAGCACAATTAAGAGAACGTCACATGCAACTGTGATTCCGGAAGTCCGTTGCATGCCTGCGAAGCACAACCAAGAGAACGTCACATGCAACTGTGATTCCGGAAGTCCGTTGCATGCCTGCGAAGCACAATTAAGAGAACGTCACATGCAACTGTGATTCCGGAAGTCCGTTGCATGCCTGCGGAGCACAATCAAGAGAACGTCACATGCAACTGTGATTCCGGAAGTCCGTTGCATGCCTGCGAAGCACAATAAAGAAAACGTCACATGCAACTGTGATTCCGGAAGTACCTTGCATGCCTGCGAAACACAATTAAGAGAACGTCACATGCAATTGTGATTACGGAAGTCCATTGCATGCCTGCAGTTGTGCCAGCGCATCTATCTTGTTGCATTGGCTCAGTCACTTCTACTTACACTTTGTATACGAGTAGCGTTTCTGCAATCAAACAACTGCAAAACTCGCGTAGAAGAACATATTTCCTACAGGTTGACGATACAGTGTCACATCCACATGCATTATCCTGTGTTTGCCAAACAACAAAGTATCTCAGGGCGAAATTCTAATTGAAACGCGCAGCGCACGGCAGGCTACTACTTGCCATATTGGTGTCCCAGAAATTATGCCCCTCGACACCTCGAGAGGACCATGGCAGAACCATGGCGCTGCTGTTAGACTGCCAATGATTTCGTTGTCAAGCAACAGTGCAAACACATCTGCAAAACATGTTGAATGCTACACACCTGCAACTCTGTGTTACCTGGAATGTATTAAGAGCGTCCATGGTGCTGCTGCCAAACTGCCACTAATTTTGTTGTCAGGCGACAATGCAAACACAACTGCAAATCAAATTGAAAGCTACACAAATGTGGTTACCTGGAACTTCCAAACGGTTTTGAGAGCGTCCATGGTGCTGCTGCCAAACTGTCACCAATCCAGCTCTCAAGCAGCAATAATGCAAAACAACTGCAAAACTTTTCTGAAAGCTACAACAAAAGTTCCTGTTACCTGGGATCTTTTAAGAGCAACAATCGTGCTGCTGCCAATCGGCCACCAATCGAGGTGTCAAGCAACACAACTGCAAAACATGAGAGCTACAACAATATATTCTATTACCTGGAAAGTTTTGAGAGCTACCATTGTGCTGCTGCCAATCTGCCACCGCTTCTGCTGTCAAGCAACAACACAACACATCTGCAAAACATGAAAGCTATAATCATTAAAAGCTATGAAACTTTTCATTACAAAGAATCTGTTACCTGGTACTTTCTAAGAGCGTCCATCGTGCTGCTGCAAGACTGCCATCAACTCCGGTTGCCAAGCAACAATGCAAACTCAATGACAAAAGATGTCGAAACATACACACAGAAAGAATATCTTTACCTGGAATGTTTTGAGAGCGTCCATGGTGCTGCTGTCAAACTGTCACCAATGCAGTTGTAGAGCAGCAATAATGCAAAACAACTGCAGAACTTGTTGAAAGCTACAATAGCAAATCCTATTGCCTGCAATGTTATGAGAGCAACAATCGTGCTGCTGCCAAACTGCCACCAATTGAGGTGTCAAGCAACACAACTGCAAAACATGGGAGCTACAACAATACATTCTATTACCTGGAAAGTTTTGAGAGCTACCATTGTGCTGCTGCCAATCTGCCACCGCTTTTGCTGTCAAGCAACAAAACAAACACATCTGCAAAACATGAAAGCTATAATCATTGAAAGCTAAGAAACTTTTCAATATGAAAGAATCTGTTACCTGGTACTTTCTAAGAGCGTCCATCGTGCTGCTGCAAGACTGCCACCAACTCCGGTTGCCAAGCAACAACCGAGAAGAAAAAGAAAAGAAGAATTACCCTTTCCGGCCACAAAGCCTTGGGCAACAATGCAAGCTCAATGACAAAACATGCTGTAAGCTACACACCTGAAATGTTTTGAGAGCGTCCATGGTGCTGCTGCCAAACTGCCACCAGCGCATTTCATCATCGCCACAAAAGAAGCCGGCCTTTTGCAAGGAAATCTGCAATATCAGCAGCAGCGGCGGCAGCGGCAGCGGTGTTGGCGGCAGCCGCAATACCAACAGCACAGAAGCAGGGTGTATTAACAGATTCACAGAGGATGTACGTAAAACAACCTGACAGCCTGTTAAAACCTGTGATCACATTGTTGTGAACTGCGATGACACCAATGTGACCCGATGACTAGGCTAGTTTGCCTCAAGGTGATGAAGCCATTGCTATGGATCAGACTGCTGCTGCCGCTGCTGCTGCCGCTGCTGTAGCAGCAGCACATACCTGCAGAGCATGCACTTCCCGACCGCCATCCATGTCCATCAGAACCGGCCACCTGCTGCTGCTGCTGCTGCTGCCAGCCCTGGCAGCACTGCTGCTGCTGCTGCCGCCGCTAGAAAAGGAAAACGTCACTGTCTCAGACTCCTCTTGCACGACCACTGCATCAGAGCTGCTGCTGGCAGCAGCAGCAGCAGCAGGTGGCGCAAAAGTATTGCTGCTGCCATACGTTGCTTCATAGTGATCTTCACCGAGGAGTTTGCGCCACGTGGATTCGCACGTTGTACCTGTAATAACAAAAACAATAACAACAACAACAATATCAACAGCAATAACAACATTGTGAAGACCATACCAGCTATCAAGCAGAGAGTACATGTTACTTTTCACAGCCAGACACACGCTGATGTAACCAACCACTTAGATCTCTTCGTGGCCGGGCTTTGATGGTTTACCGATTGTCAAGGAATGTCGTACACTAGTGATTCCTCATTCCTACTGGAATCGCGTGTAATGATGACGATGATGACGATGACGATGTTGGGACGCATGCTGATACAATGCAGCGGCTTTTCTGTCAGATAGCAGCATGCTTGCCACTGTCATATGCTGTAAGCAGCTCGAAAACCATGCGTATGGCAGCTATACATATAGCTGCAGTGATAGAATCTATAGTTGCACTGCAAGTATGGCAGTGATATGATCACTGCTTTGGGTGTTGTTGTCTCCGCCTCTGTAATGGGGCGCGGGGCCGATGGCCGTAGAGCTATGGCTGTTGGGTAGCTTGTTTTTATACCATACTCCAATCTCTGCATACATACCTGTTTCTGCTATGCCATTGCATGCCTGAAATGTTAACAACGCACTCTGTGTCCCCTCAGAAAACATCCAGTTCTCAACTTCGTCGTCTGAAGGGTAGAAACCATATTCCATTAGTGCCTTATGTAATTTAGCAACCCAGAAGATATCGTCATCGCCGACTGACAACACCGGTGGGGGCCCGGTGGGATCGCCTTTGACAGTTTCGACTGGCATGCTGCTGCTGCTGCTGCTAGAAGGGACTTGATCAGCTGTAGTACTGGTGGTAGTGGTAGAAGCAGCTTTCCCGGTGCCGTTGCTGCTGCTGCTGCTGCCAGCAGCAGCAGCAGCATCCAGATCAACCTTTCGTCTTCCCCTGCTGCTGCTGCTACTGCTGTAAGTTAGATCCATGCTGGAAAGCACATCAGTATCATCTAC
>NSMO01000226.1:0-20005 GCA_002588565.1 Coelastrella sp. UTEX B 3026
GTCTGATTCACGGTTGCGGCTGGGCCACGATGGTTCATTGTCCCTGCGGGTGGGACGCTGTGCTGGGGACCCTCTAGTGTCTCTGCCAGGGCCTCCTCTGTGCTGTTGCTGCATCTTGGTTGGAGTGCCAGAACCGGGCATCTGAGGAGTGCCGCCAACTTGTGTGCCAAAGGGTTTTGTTGTTGAATTCACACGTGGGAAGTTCGCATCTTTTAACCTGCTACTGTGCGTTGCAGGTTGCCTGCTGCGTTGGTCCGGCTGCTGGCGGAGAGCACGGTCCCCAGATGGTGCGTCTTGCTGTAAACTAGGCTTTGGAGGGCTTGGGTTGCGTTGTCTCGGGGAGAGGGTGGTTGCTGTAAGCTCAGCAGACGCCACAGGCATGCCAGATACTGCTGCAGCTCTGAAGTAGACTTCAAAGCCTCACGACGCGACCAGGAAGCAGGTTTCACAGGCCCTATATCCCCGTGCACATACCCGGAACCGAGTAGGAGTGGGATCAATCGAGTGGGCTATTGGCTGTCCTGAGCAGCTGGTGTCTGCACAGTTCCAAGCCACCTGCTGCCTTACGCTGAGCCCCCTTGAACGTCACGCCCGATGCAGTGATATATGCTATGGTTTTTACGATCGACGGGTGTATATGGTTGTTGCCAAAAAGAGCTTGCAGCTGCGTTTGCTACTCACTACAGGCAAGGCCACTTCCGAAATTTGGCTTGGGGCTAGTGCGGTGTGAGGGCCTGAAATTTGGGAACAGTATTCATTAATGCAAATCAAAGTGGCCAGACGCGAAAGCAAGGACAGGGTAACCCGATTGACGCCTCAAGATGACACACAGACGTGTATGTCAAGCGTTCGTCCTGAGTTCTGCTACGATCACTAATGATTCGCATCTATCAGCCAATTGGGACGCAGCCACAGGCGGGTTGTCAGCTCGTGCTGGGTTCAGCGGACGCGGGATGCCGGGAGCATGCGTCTTCTGCTGCATCGCCTCAACAGGTGCTGAATTCTGCTCACATAAACATCAGGTCTATGACCATCGGCAGTGGTTGGTTTGCACCGCTTTGCACAACAATATTAAGTGATCAGTTTGTTCCGCTCTTCTGTTGCTTGGCCCTGAGGCTCAAACAGCGGCTCTAGACCTGCAAGATGGCTGGAAATAGCAAGCTTGATATGTCTTTGGATGACCTTATAAAGAAGCAGAAGCCCAAGCCAGGGGGAAAGGGAAAGCCGCTGCAGCAAAAGCAGCAAGGCAAGGGTGGGGCACAACAGCAGCAGCAACAGAGAGGGGGTTTCAAGCCAAAGGGAGCTGGCCAGCAACAGCAGACAAAGGGCACTACGCTCAAAGCCAAGGGGGGAGTGGCCAAGCCAGGTGCAGGAGGGCGCCCAGGGCCTGGAAAGGTACGATCTCAGATGGATATCGTGGCTTACTTACAACTGACTGACGCTCAGCCGGCAGTCATGAAGCATGGGGGCGTCGAACCCACATCAGTGCTCCGAACCAACTTGATACCTTTTGTGCTTTGCCGTTGCAGTTCGCTCAGCAGCAGACGCGACCAGGTCAACAGCGTATGGGTAAAGGGGGCGCAGATGTTCGCGTTGTGCCAAGACCAGGCGCAGGGCCCCGTGCAGGAGCAGGAGCCCGCCCAGGCATACCTTCCCGGACAGGGCCGCGTCCAGGTGCTGGCGGTGGACCTAACTTCCGGTCTGGCGGCCCTAGGCCAATGATGGGAGGCCCTCGCGCTCCCTTCATGGCCGGGCCCGTGATGGGCATGAATCCCATGCAGATGCAGCAGCAACTCCTGCAACAGCAAATGATGGCCCAGCAAATGATGCAACCGGCTGCAGTGACAGCCCCTGCAGCTGCTGCAGTGCCACCAGCTCAGGGCAAATGGGAGAGTGACCTGTTTGACGGATCAGTCGTTACATCCAGCACATCAGCCAAGCTGTAAGTCCCTGTCCCCAGTCAATGGCTTGCGACACTGTGTACTGTAGTGCAGTTTTTCCTACTCTGGACTTGTCTTGGTGTAGTTAATTCCTGGTCATGCTCTTGGGGTGCAGTCCGGAAGCATATCTTGCTACAGCCTAAGTTGCTGCAGTAAACATCAGTGGTCCAGGCAGACTAAGGCAGTAAGCTTGCACCATCGCAGCACCGCTCACAATACGCTATCAGTCCTGTTGTGACACTTGCACTTACCCTTATCTTGCATGTTCGCTCACAGTTAAATCCCTTGTGCCTGCTGTTTGGGTTACCCATGTTCCTGCAACTACGTTAGCACCCAAGTCCAAAGATGGCAACAGCTTTTGCCGCCAGCAGACCCGGGGGTATGTGTGTGATCCTAGCAAGTACTGTTTACTTGCTGCATGCCATTGGCTTGGTTCCTGCACAGCTTTCTGGGCAATGGACGCCAGAGCGGTCTTCAGTATGCTAATATCTGCTGCTGATGCTTTGTCGTGCCCTCGCAGGTTGATCAGCAACTTGGACTTCAAGGTGACAGACGAAGACATTAAGGAACTGTTCGGCACTGTTGGTCCCATCAAGGAGTCAGCTATCAACTACGATAAGAGGTAAATATGCATGTCTTCATTGCGTAAAAGTATCCCGCCGATGTTGTTTGCCTCTCTACAAATGGATTCAGGGCCCATGTGGCTAGAGCTGCCGCAGAGGAAGCTGCGGCTTGCATGGCTAGCGCTGTGCACAAGCTGTTGCCAGTCTTCTTGTCAGGTGTCGTACGGATGTCAACTGCTGCTGCAGCCGATTTAGCTTTCTGCCCTGGCTTTGACGTGTGGGTGATTCATTGATGTCAAACCGGTTAGATCTGACACAGTGATGTCACCGGCATCTGCTGATTATGATCCAGCCCTCCCGACCATGCTTTGCAGTGGTTAGTCTTCTGCAGATTGGCACAGCTTCAGATATTCATGAGGTTCTGCCACCAGCATCAGCATTTATTTGAGTCCTGCAGCTTGTTATCTCCCCTTCATGTAGCAGCCGCAATTTGGGCACAGCCGTTGTGGTGCTGATGTGTTGGCTGCCATCAACCGCCACAACTATGTGTTACTAGTTATGTTGTGCCACTAGCATGGTCTGCATCTGCTTATGTTCCGCATCTCTGATGTTTCTTCTCTCTTTCTCTGCTGCAGTGGTCGCTCCATGGGCACAGCTACTGTTGTGTTTGAGAAGCGCACTGACGCGCTGTCTGCCTTCAACCGCTACAACAATATGTCACTGAACAATCATTATCATGCCACCAGCATGGCCTGCATCTGCTTACATTCCGCAATCGCTAATGTGTCCTCGTTCTTCCTCCTGCAGTGGTCGCTCCATGGGCACAGCCACCGTTGTGTTTGAGAAGCGCGGTGACGCCCTGGCCGCCTTCAACCGCTACAACAATGTGTCCCTAGACAACAAGAAGATGATGATTGAAGTTGTGGAGACAGCCGTGCCACGGGGGACATTCAAGACACTGTCATCGGGCATCAAGTGAGTGCCCGCCAGGTTGGTTGCCTCGACTGCCAACTTGAGGGGTCTATTGTAGCTATGCCGTTGTGGTGGCAACTCCTAGGGTCCTAGTACTCGCAGTGTCACTTGTTCAGTTGGGTTTACCTTCCATATAATGACGAACAGTGTTAAACCTGGTGGGCTGCGCCACACTGGTCTGCCGCAACACTGATGAGGCGTCTTGTAGCACTGGTAGTTGCCGAGTTGGTGTGCCGTGTCGAGTCCTGTTGGCAATAGCATTGTGTCAGCTTTGGCACAGGTGTCTGTCAGCTTTTGCACAGGTTAAGTGGGAGTCACAACTTGATCGGCACTCCTCTTGCCGATTGCTCCGGTGCGCGCTGCACTTTGCTTCCATTGTTGTGTATTGACAAAGATATGATTGCTCCGCTGCGCGCTTCGCTGCGCTGCCTCCTCGTTACATTGAGTGTGTATTTAGCTTGCTTCCTTGAGTGACTACTATATGCTGCTGACAGCAGCCATGCAGCCGTCTACTCTAGGTTTCCGGTGCCAGCATGCCCCGACACTACTGCTTCTACCAGGCTGTAAAGTTATCCCTTCGTACCGTGCCCGACTGCTGTGTTACTGCTGCGTATCTTCTTGCGTCGCAGTGTGAGTCGGCAAACACCAACAGGTGGCTCAGGGGTCAAGGGACGTGGCGTACCACACGGCGATTTCATGCAGGAGTAGAAGGTCTCACTGCCGCATTACCAGTTCAAATTGGTGGTGATGCAATGGGCGACGAGACAGCGGGGAGGATGGGGAAGGTTTGGGAAGTAGCAGCGAAGGTGTGGGGCCAATACGACGAGTGCCGGCAGCAGCGGGGCGGTCCTCGAGCAGGGCACTTTGTGCGGCAGGTGGTGTTGAGGATGTGTATGTGGCGTCTGTTGGCATACTGATGTAGACATTCTTATGTTGTCAATGCTTTCAAATCTGAGGTTTTTTCTCCAGACTCTCAGGAAAGCATGGATTTGAGATATTTTGGTAGATCTTGCTATGAAGCCATTCGTTATTGCAGTTGTGTGTGCTCTCATGTGCGTTGGCGGTTCTGCTGAAGCATCTGCTGCTCGGCGGTTTTCAGCCAGCAGCATTCATACCTGTCGTGGCTGGCCATGATGCACTGTTATAGTACACAGTCATCTGCTACTGCTGTGCTGCAGTAGGTCATTTTGCAGGGGCTTTGCTAAGCTTGCTGCGCACGCCTGATCGTCTCACAAGGCCTGCATGCATTACTGCATGTTTGGTGAGGTATTGTGCTTTGATGATTGTCCGTGATTATTCCAGAGGTTTCACATTGTGATTGTTGCGCGCATTATTTGTAACCTGTGGCAGTGGATTACACACATGCGGTGTCTGTATGCCCAGTCAGGGCAGGGACGCCTGAAACGTTGCAACCAAGCGGTGGTTTGGTGTCCAAATCCACCACCGCCAGTGTTGCTCGTGCACTCAGAGCCAGTGTTATGGACAGCACATTGCGGTGCATGTGTCCGTTTCTCCGCTCAATTGGCGGCTAGCACACAATGCCAGTCAGCCGTGTGTTGTGTGAAGTCCACTATTGTTTCATGGCAAGTGATGCCTACATGCTCACAGCGCCTGTGTTGTGGTAGAGTCATGACAGCGCCTGTATTGTGGTGATAGATGCTGAAGCATTGGCAGCATCTGTCACTACCGAGTGTCATTTCTTGACTATATTCAAGGTTGTCGGTATTGTTGATGCTGCGCCAGCGGGCCAGGCGTAGCAGGATGCTATGTGCTCAGCGTGTCTATCGTGTAAGCACGCCTACGGCAACGTAGGTGGCAAATGTAATGTGTAACAAGTTTTCTTGGGGTATACGGTTATGCAGGCTGCATTGCGGCCGGGGTTTTGCGGATTGATTCAATGTGTAAAACTGTAATATGGACTTTTGTAATGCGGAAATCTGGGACAGTGGGGTCGCTTGGGGGGTGTTCGTGTAAGTTTTAGTAGATGCCGTTTCAACCTTTGTGTTCGATTGTTCGTAGTGTTGTGGTGGGGTGCATGCTATGGGTCGATCCAAATACTTGTCTTGATGGTTGTTAGAAGTGAAGATTCAAACTTTTTGCAGCATGGAACTGCTGAGATTCCGTCATGTCTGGACGTGGTGTCCTAACATCACACGACCTGCTAGCAGGCAAATTGCCATTGTATGTACATGCTGGTGATCTTTCTGCTAGAAAGTATCTAGGTTCATTTTGTGCAGTGCTCATCTGGCACACAACAGTCCCAACCCTTCAAGGCTGTTTCCACCCATTTGTTTCATTTGCTGCTTTCTGCACCTCCCAGCCATTACAACCTAGTATCAGGCAGGACATCATGCCTAGCATGTTGTGACCCTGCAATCAGTACTGATTTGCTACATCTTGGCCAATTTGCTGATCTTGGCCGACTTGCTATTTGTTGGGAATCATCTTGTCAGCATGGTCACTGTCTTAGCAGTCATCAACAGTAACTTACTGTTGCAGCGCTGTTGGACTGAGCTGTATCATACTGCACTAAGCTGTATATGTGTTTATTATCGACATAGATTTGACAATGTGTTTTTTGCGCAGTCAGGCAGTACTGTCTGACTGACTATCAAAGACTCTATCAGACCCATCTTGGTCTTCCTGTTCAATCAAGTAGGCTGTTATCATGTGCTTTTGTAATGCACTTGGGAATTGCTCAATGGAGGTTCAGCCTGACTTGTGCTCCCACCAAGTCGTCCTGTAGTATCAAGCTAAAGCGTTGTTTTTGTTCTTGCACCCATGGTGCATTGTTATCGGATCATTGTCAAAGCTGCTGCATGATTAGAAGCAACCTTCATCAATTCACTCCTGAATGCACTATGCCCTTTCAATCAAGCAGAACCCCAGAATTGCTGCTCAACAAAGCAGGGCACTTGTTGTTGCTGCGCATGGTCTGCACATTTTTGTGGCCAATGTGTGCAAGGGACCAAATGTGGCGTGTACACATAGGCATGTCGCATGGTCGTTTTTTGTTTCTGGTTTCAACTCCAAGTCCCCTTGAATTGGCTGCTATCCTGTCCAGGGCAGGGCTTGTTTGCAGTACCGGTACTCCTGCTTGCTCCTGTTGGTATGATTGAGTTCTTGCTTGGCAAATATTTTCAAGGGCCCAGTCCTGTCAGCCGACATGAGCATTGTCATTGAAGCGTGCTGATCAAATTGTGTTGTGTCGGCCTTGGTTGTGTGTGAGATGTTACATTTATAGCAGTTCATGTGCCACCATCTGTGGCTTGCTTCTTCATTATCGCATGCGGTAAGCCCTGTGGCCCCTTGCAGGTGTTTGCAATCTGGATGCTGCAGTTTGTGAGGGTCTTTCATGGCCTGCTGATTTCATGTCGGCCTTCACCATGGATTTGCTGTTTGTTTGTTACAGTCTCTGTGTTGTGATTGAGCTAGTCAGAACACCCTCGCATCGCCCTTTTTGAAGCGGCTTGCTTTGCATGCCACTGGCAATTCGCCTTTGGGCTAGCTGCACATCAATGCAGCTTTGTTGTGCTGTGTATATGGTGATTGTTGCACGGCTTCATTTGAACCAGTTGCAAGGTGTGGCTTTTGTACAACAGAAGTCAAAACTTAGTCTCTGTTGAAAGCGAGCATGATAGTGAGCATGATAGTTTGGGTATTTGTATAAGGTTTGAGGGCAGCGTGGTGGCCGAGTATTGTGTTGCTAGTGTGGCAGATATTGCTATTCGTGGTGGGGCTAGGAGGGGGTTTGGGGAGGGTACCGGCTTCAGTGCTAGGCTGCAGACGCATCATCCAACGCAGACTTCGGCGTTGCCGGGGTGCAGGAGCCGCAGTTCGCAGCTCGCCCGAGGTCGCGGCTGCCCACTCAGAAGAAGAAGAAGAATTATCCGGCCGCAAGGCCTTTGGGACGAACTTGGTGGCTGCCCAGTCAGTGAGTGGGCACTGGCCGGCGCCATGTGAAAGTGACTGAGCCATGCAAGAGGTTAGATTTGCTGGCCATGTGAAAGTGACTGGGCCATGCAAGAGCTGCGGTGTCATCCATGGTCGCCACCCAAAGAAGTTTGCTTGGCATACTATGTTGCATGAGCTAAACTTCAAAGAGCCCTTTGTGCTGCTGCTGATGACACGCTCTGACGCTGACAACATGCAAGACATCTCGACTGCGCCATAAGTGTCACCTGAACTGAAGGGAAACACAGGGTCACCGTCCAGGGCCGTGGGGTGGCGCTCCCGACCCACGCTGACCAGCTTCTCGTATGTAAGGGTCTGATGGTCGAAATTGACAACGCGGCGTAACATGTCAGTCCTGTAAGCATACACTACAGCAAGACAACCGTGACTGACCAAGTGTAGACTGTTTGAGCAATTGATTCAATCATGCAACGATGCAGATGCTGCTGGCGCTGAGGTGGATGACGTCGATCCATAGCACAAGACTGGCCAGGTACTTGTACTGCGGTCGACGAGTGTCTGACTCATTTATGCAAGTTGCATAAATGCATTACGGTGCTTTGGTACAGCATGGAATGCGAACTTTAGCCCATGGCCGGCGCCATGTGGCCTGGTCTCGATGTTGATCTCAGCATGCATATGCCGCGGGCCTGCCTGGGATGAGTAAGAGCCCACAGCCTACTCCATGCATCATAAACTCTTATGAAGTTTTACTTCTAGAAGAGTTCAAGAATTCTGTTATTGCTGCACAGTAACTCACGGCAGCCTGCCGGTGACACCAGGGCGTGCCTGGTTAGTGACGAAGCATCCTAACCCGACCAACAAAGTTTGATAGGGCTCACAAACCAACATATGCCCAAGTTGCCGGTTGTGGCCGCACTTCGCCAGTGGGTTCGTTCGGGGGCGTCGGTCAGCATGACTGGGATAACTATGCCGCCTTGTCCGAGGGTGAGTAGACTCAGCTGAGCTACCGGTAGATTTCAGACGCGGGGCCGATGGGCGTAAGCCTTGGCGTAACCAGCATAGATTAATACTATCATAAACCAACATAATTTTCAGGCTGTTGGCTATGACCCAGTCACGGTCCGGTAGTTGCCTGCTCTACAATAACCAACCAATATGGTGCCAGACTGCTGCTCGCTGGCACCGCATAGGCTGCTTGCACCGATCATACATACGGTCTCTAGTTAGTTTGTAACTGCCCTAACTTAGGTCACAGGCGAACCTGATTTATTTACATGATCACTCTTTCAAGGCAGTGGTTGATTACTGGTCTGGTCTGAGCGCGAGTGGCGCTTTAAACTCAACTGCTATACTGTCTCTGGGCCGGCAAGGCATGGCTAAGGTACCAGTGCTACAAGCCCCGTCTGGACCAGCTCAGAACCGTCAGCCAGCTATACGCAATCCTAGCATTCTGGGTGTGGGAGGCCTTATCGTTGTGGGTCTTGAGCAGCTTGTTTGCCCCGCGCATGATCTTGGCACAGAACACTGATTAAAAGTTTTATCCCGGCCAGTGCTGCCAGCACCCGGGGTTCAACCCCACCTGGGCCAGGCATGTGTATTAAGCACTGCTCTATTATGTTGGATTGACACCCAGGACTATCTGCCTGCCTCGTGACCTTAACTGGGCCCCAGGACAGATTACATGGACGTGCACCAAAGGTACCAACAGCTCCCAGCTGGTTTATCAATCTCAAAGGCTGGCAGTTCAAGTATTGAGTCATCACAATGACAAGTGTCAGCGTCAGAGCCTGTCAGAGCTTTGTCATGCGCAGTCCAAGACTCTTTCGGGTGGCATACCCCATGCATGGCACGACAGCTCTTGCCAGCGCATCCGAAGATCATGTTTGCATTGGCTCGGTCTCTTTTTCAATGACAAGAAGTGTGTACATTATGTACTGCTGCTATGAGTCTCACATGTTCCTGTGCCTTCTGCAATCAGCCAGTTTGTTTGATATGTTCAGAAGTGAGTTGTAACCTATGATCTGTGCTACCGAATGGCTTTGCCTCTTGCAAAGTCACTGCTGCCAAAACATGTTCTGTTCATGCACAGGCAGCTGCTATCGTGTCTGAAGCAGCAGCGCTGCAGAAGCTTCCTGTGTGCGGGCCGCTTGCTGCTCTGCTGTTTGCGTTCTTCCCTCTTTCATGGCACTGTTCCTCAGGGTTGCAGTGCTTGACTGCTGGCCGTGGCCTGATGCAACCATCTCTATGCCATCACAAGATGCCACTGACATGACCAATTCCAAGCGATGCCCAGGCGCACCCCGTGGCTACTGGCTAGACAGATTGGCAGATTATTTGGCAAACATAAAAAACCCGACTTCTTTGCAAATGTGCTACGACGATCAGGTAGCGCTGCTATAGGAGATTGCAGTTGGCGTGAGCGGGCACCCGGTGAGCTGTTGAAGCAGCATTATACGCAGCACAGGGCTCAGAAGACACGACAGACAGGTCAATAGGTTTAGCAGGACGTTTTTGCAGCGTACAGCCTGCTCACGTTGACCTCCAGCGAAAAGTCGGCCTGTCGGACCAGGCGAGCGTGTGGGTCGCCCTCGGCGGCACCGCCGATGACACCGACGAAGGACTTTGGGGTTCTGGCGTTCAAACGCCTTCCCAGTCAGCGTGCCCCGTGGGGTATATCATGAACTGCCACCTGCACCGTTTAGAACAGCTCGTGTCAACTAGCGGTGAACCTGCGTCTAACCAGTACAAGTGCTGAGCAGAAGTAAACTTGACGGCTTCATCAATCGTCGTGTCGGCCAACAATCACTTGAAGGTCAGACACAGAAGCGTGTTTACACATATTTCTGATCATTTCACTAACAGCAGAACATCCTGCAAGGCATTTTCTGAGGAGCTCTCTGTCGCTCGCTAGATCCCCCCCCCTGCTTTCGTGTGCGATTCGCCAGCCCGCGTGCCTGTTGTGTATCATTTCTACTTTTCATGTATGCGTTTTACGTATGTGCTGCTGATGTTGGCCTCAACAGAGTGCGTGTGCGCTTGACTGCAGGTTCCCGCCATATCGGAGTTTTCATCTCTCATTCAGCGTACAGCGGAAGCCAACACGCCACCGTCTGAGCTCTTTTGTCCCACAACATGCAGCGCGCAGCCACCGTCGTTTTGCTCCTGGCCTTCGTGCTGGCACCATCTACCACGTCAGCTGCTCGCAACTTGAACCAATGGGGAACTCCCGGTAAGTGCCAATATAGGCTCATGGGTTGTGGCCATTCAGGCATCACGCTCACGTGTTCAATATAGCCTGTCCCGTTCGCACCATGTACTTGCAAGTCAGCAGCGCCAGCCTGTGGACTGTAACAGCGCTCACTGGGACACTGCAGCCACCTGCATGCCATTGTTCAGCCGGGCTGGCTTGAGGTCGCAAGTGTCACCTGGCACCTGCTGTATGACACAGATGCGACACACAGCGCAAGGGTTGATCATGAGCTACAGCAGTAGTGCCGTGACATCTGGCTTGCTATCTCCTGTTCCTGCAGGTGGCAGCTCTGGGTTTGGGGGCTTCCAATGGCCCAGCAGCTTCAGCAGCTCCCCCTCAACCACCACCACCAGCAGCCCCAGCACTACAGCATCATCTCCTAGCACAACCACAAGCCCAACCACCACAACTACAAGCCCAACCACCACAAGTACCAGCCCAGCCACCACCACCACGAGTCCAACCACCACAACCACAAGCCCAACCAGCAGTCCAACCAGCAGCAGTAGTGGGCCGTCCAGTTCAGGTAATGCATGGATCCTGCAGTTGGGTCCAGCATGATACGTATGTACGCCACAGCCTGCAGGAGACAGTGCTCAGCTGAGTTGCAGTAACCAGTGGCTCATGCCGATGATGCAGGGCAAGCGGTGCAAGCATACTGCATTGCTGCTGATGCCGGATACGGTGCTGTCACTGATGGCAATAGAGCCACACAATTGTTCACAACAGCGCCAGTGGTACAGATGATTCTCAGTGCTCACCCCTGCTCTGCTGCTGTTTTTGTTTGTTCCTGCAGTTTTGAATGATGTTCTGAGCCTGCACAACTCCCTAAGGTCAAAGCATTCTGCATCACCGCTGACCTGGAGCAGTAGCCTGGCATCAAGTGCTCAGAGCTGGTCAGCAAACTGCAACTTCGCACACTCAGGGGTGAGTGGCACTCACTGGGTTGATAGCAGTACGCTACTGCTACTGACAGATTGACAGCTGTTGACAAGAGACACAACTGCTGGCCTTTCAACTGCCAACAGCTGCTGCAGCACTATGCCATAGTTGAACAGGGTTCCAGCAGGCTGTTGTGCACTGCTGGCCCTACAGCAGCGATGTGTCTGTGCCTGTGCAGACAAGCGGAGTGGGTGAAAGCATCGCAATGGGCTACAGAACCTTCACAGCTGCTGTCAACGCTTGGTACAATGAAGTGAGCCAGTATAACTACAGCAACCCGGGGTACTCCAGCGGCACAGGACACTTCACACAGGTGGGTACTGCTGTTGTGCAAGCTTTCTGCTGTTCTGCAAGCTGACTGCTGTTGTGCTGTTGTGATGCTGTGTAAGCTTACTGCTGTTGCCAACTGCTGTTGTCAAATAGTTCTGCTGTGCATGTGTACTGCAGTTGTGCTAGTTTGCCTCTTACTGCACACAAGTGACTGGCTTCCTGTATCCACCAAGAAACTGTGCAGCAATGCAGTACACAAGGGGGTTTGCCGGTGTACTTGAGCCCCTCTTCAGCTGCTGCCTCACGGGTTCAGCCTGTTTAGGCGATGAAAAGCAGCGTGTCGCCCAATAGGCAACCTCGATAGAGTCAATAATCCGCATGTTGCGATAACAGTGTGCTGCGTGTCGTGCTGCAGATTGTGTGGAAGGGCACCACTCAGCTCGGCTGTGGATATACTCAGTGTGGCTCCAGTGGGACGTTCTATGTGTGCCAGGTGAGAACAGACCACACAGTAAAGGTCTCTAAAATGCTGCACACTGGATATTTCTTTGGAACGTCCTTTTGGTGGCTAGTGCACTGACCTTTTTGATGACTAAAGCCATGCCAGGGCCAGACCACTGTTTGCCAGGAAGAGCATGTAACCGCACAGTTAGCAGCTGCCAGCCCAACGGTTGAGACTCGAGGGTATGTGTTGTTTCATGCATCATAGAGTCTTAACGGCTGTGGAACTACTGCAACTGAATGTAGATGCTTGGTCCAACGGCTTGAACCGCAACAACTCAGGCGGGCAGCTGCTCCCCGGACTGCTGAATGCGGAAGAAATGTCTGTGTTCATTGTTGTAAGGCCAGTCAAGAACCAACGACTGCTTGCTTGCTGTGCTGCAGTACTCCCCACAAGGCAACATCATGGGGCAGTTCCAAGCCAATGTGTCATAGGATGGCAAACGTCCAAAAGGTGTCCACGCCCTCTACATCAGCATACTGCTGAAGAAAGTGTAAAAGTGGGTTCAGCCTGGCACAGAGACTTGAAGTCGGAAGTCTGTTAGATGGGTTGATGCATCGCCGAGTGTTTGAGGGTTGCGCTGTGGCACAGCGCAGACAGATTTGATTGCATTGTGTCGTCGTTTTGACTGCTGCATGACCATGTCCGCCTGTGACCACTCAAAATACCTTCATGTCTTTGATCAGAGAACGTTGTACATTAGGGCTCTCAATTGTAGACTATGCTTGCCATGTTTTGTTTCTAGGTTTTTGCTTGAGGGTTTTACGTTGGTTTTTTGCTTATTGCTCTGGATTAGCCCGCGTGAGTGACCGGTGCTGATAACCATGCATGTGATCTGCTGTTATCCTAGGCCTGCATGAACTGTTGTCGTGCTCTAAGTAGGTTTACCCTCACATACAGTGTGATCGCTTTTCACAACATTAGAAAATGAAATCTGCTTGCCACTTGTTTCTTTGTCGTGTTTCAATTCTGTCATGCTTTTTTTACAGTGTTGTTGCGGCTGTTGTGATTAGGTTTATGCTTGCATCTGCTTGTTTGTTGCTTGTTTGTTGCTGCCAGCAATCCATGATGAATGGTGGAATGATTCAACACTGGATTACCATCGATCAGATGATCTGCTTGAAATCAGAGAGTCACCGTGTGTACACACTTGCTTGCATGAAGATTTGAGGGCTGAAGCGGTCTTGTAACGGAATCTCTTGGCCTGATGGGACACTGATGATCCGGGACACTGATGATATTCTTGGGATTCTTCCTGGTCTAGGTCTGCATTGCTGCCTTTGTGTTGCATTTTTGTGTATATCTACTTGTGAATTCAAGTCTGGTTAGTACAGGTGCTGCCTTGCACAACTCAGAAGGGAGTTACTCAGATTTGTGAACCAGTAGTGGTGCCATAAGCAAGTGAGGCCTGCTGTTGCATGTTGATCGGTGATTGGGCAGGTTTTCTTCTTGCACGATTCCGTGGCATTGTATGAAGTTTTGAATAGTCAAGGGCCGGTGGGCAAGTTTCGATGAATGGTACTTGCCCCTGAGACATGGGGTAGTATTGATGCTGTATGACCAGGTGACTGTAACCCATGAAGTTTGAGTGGGGTAACCGCAGTCGTCAAATGCCATGCAAAGTGCTGACCGTTTGAGTGTAACAATATGAACCTGCTCACTGAGCAAACGGTTTGCTTTGACCAACTTGGTGTTAGCTAAGCAGTAAGCAGTGCCCGATGCAATGCCGTAGCCACCGTGGTGCAGCGCTCCAAGCTGTACGCCGGGCACGTCTGTGCCTGGAACTTGCTGCTAGCCTGTAGGCTCGCTGGTAGTGATTGTTATCACAACCATAGTGTCATGCTCAACCATTATCGGCCTCTGCAGGGTTCATTACGCAATCGGGCCGGCGGCGACTCAATGTGTAGTTACAACCACATGCTACTGCACATTGTGACTAGAGCTACAGGCCAGAAGCCATCAAGAGAACTGGCACAGCAGGCCGACCACGTTTCACGCGTCATCCAGAAAGAGCTTCTGCAGAACAGCTGTTGCAATCACTATTGCCAGTGGAAGTTCCAGCATACCATCCCCAGCAACTGCCACGAGTAACTCGGCCAAGTTTCCCAGAAGCCTGTCTTTACTGACTCTAAGTCTTACTGGCTGCTGGCTGCTGTTGCAAACCCGCATACAAGTACTTCCTCACAATACCAGGCAGAGGCCCCATCTTAAAACCCATAGAGCTCAAAATAACATGGTATACCACATGTAACAAGAACACATAACAGATCCCGTTGACTAGTAACAAGGCGAAGATCATACATGTGATGCTCAGAGTCGAGGGGCTGCCGGATGATCCTAGTGCTGCTGACAGGCGATCCTGCAGCAGCAGCAGAAGCAGCGTGTCAGACAGAGGTTGTGCAGGTTGCCCGAAGCACGTTCCAGCTGTTTCTATGATGGGAAGATATGCACTCCGAAGTGCAAGAAACAGCCGAGGGATGTTTGAATAAGGACAAGGACTGCGTACTAGCATACGATAGCAAATCAGCTAATGCAGTTCAGTAGCGTTCTGCAAAGCATGCCGTGAAGAACAATCACAAGTGTAAGCAGATGCCCACTTGCCAACATCAGCTTGGCATGTGGCGGTCAGTCAACAAATACCACCTGAACAGATGCACATCATTGCAGAGGCTCTAGCCATGGTTTGGCAGTCAGCAGACGATTGATTGGGGACACCGCAAGATAACTTGCTCACTAGTAAGTTGTGTACATTGGTCAGCACGGCTGCAAACAGAGTTCTGTTCATCATCAGTTTGCTAGGCACCAAGTAGCCCAGCTGTCCAGCCATACGCAGCATCACGCAGTACAACCGCTTGCACTCAGGCTAATTGCAGCACAGCTGCAACAATGGACAGGTCTGAACATCCATCCAAAAAGGATCCAACCAACAAACTAACAAAGATGGCACCAGCACGTTGTTACGCTCACCAGCAAGTTGTGTACGTTGGCCAGCATCAAGGCAAACAGGTTCTCATTCATCATCAGATTGCTAGGCACCAGCTAAACCCGGTGTCAAAGCATACGCAGCATCAACTGTACGTCTGCACGCACTAAGTCTAATTGCAGCACAGCTGCAACAATGACCAGGGCTCCAAGCAAACATAACCAAAATACCCATCAAAACAACAAACAGGACACCGTCCTGTGACAAATCTTTGCAACCTTGTTACGCTTACCAGCAGGTTGTGTACGTTGGCCAGCATCACGGCAGACAAGTTCTCGTTCATCATTACTGATGATGAATGAGAACTTGTGACCCAGTTGTCCAGCCATACGCAGCATCACCTGTAAGAACGCTTTCGCCAGTATTCGCAGCACAGCTGTTGGTTTACGCTCAACCATGACCAGGTCTCCAATCAAACAGAACAAACAACATACAACCAAACCAACAAACAGGACTCCAACATCACAACGTTATCACCCTCACCAGCAGATTGTGTACATTGGCCAGCATCACGGCAAACAAATTCTCATTCATCATCAAGCTGCTCAGTACCAAGTAACCCAGCTATCCAGCCATGTGCAGCATCACCTGTAAGATGCTTGTGCTCAGACTTCTGCAGCACAGCTGCAACAATGGAAGCAAACAGAAGCAACAATTGAACAAACAAAAAAAACAAACAAACCAACCAAAAAACAGGACACGAATGTTGCAAACTTGTTACGCTCACCAGCAAGTTGTGTACGTTGGCCAGCATCACGGCAAACAAATTCTCATTCATCATCAAGCTGCTCAGGACCAAATAGCCCAGCTGGCCCACCATCCGCAGCACTGCACCGATGAATATGCTTGCACTCCATGACCATGACCATCTCCACATGGTACCCAGAGCTGCTGCTAGTGTGCCGTGCATGAGGACGTATGTTATGGCACGCAGCGGGCCCAAAAGGACTGCATAGAACAGCAGATAATGCAGGTAGTCGGTCATCAAGACCTGCACATGGTACCGTACTCCGTGACTGAGGGTTGCTGCTAGTGTGCCGTGCATGTGTACGTAAGTTGTGGCACCTAAAAGTGCTGCATGATACAGCAGTAGATGCAGGCTGTCGCTTATTGAGACCAGCTCGGAATGATATTGAGGGCTGCTGCTACTGTGCCGTGCATGAGGACGTACGTTATAGCACGCAGCGGGCCCAAAAGTACTGTGTAACACAGCAGTAGAGGCAGGCATTCAATTACTGAAACCATCTCCACATGCTATTGAGGGCTGCGGCTAGTGTGCCGTGCATGAGGACATATGTTATGGCACGCAGCGGGCCCAAAAGGACTGCATAATACAGCAGAAAAGAGAGGTCGGCAAGAATAAATGGTGGAAAGTGTGTGCATAGAGTGTGTCCTTGCCACAACATACATGGCGACTGCAGGGAGATGACACAGGCATGCAAGCCAGGCTGAGGCATGCATTACTCACCAGCATGATTATTGTGAACAAATTGTTTTATTAATGTAGACAGTTTGATTAATGTAGACAAACCCAACAACGGCCTCCAGTGTGGCTGCATACTATTCTGGCAAACAATCATGGAACATGTAGGAAGCTGCACGGACTGGATGCCACAATTGAATCAAATTTGTTGGATTGTGCCCCAGCTGAAGCACAAAACAAGCACAACCAACAGGCCAAAACCCCAACCAAGACCACAACAGACAAGCGGTGGCGGAGCGGGTGAATGGCTGATCTGTGTTGCACGGTACTGACAATCTTACCTAAAAGTAAAAATGCGGTGGCCATCATTGTGTGCCAGGCTGCTGCCACGCCGCTGCGGCACGTTGCTTCTGGTGGGTACATGGTGAATACTATCAGCCACTTTTTGAATGAAGTAGACGAACCATATGACAGAATCTAGTGTGACTAATATATGGATCTGAACAAACAAACAAGAATCAAGACAGGAAAAAACGCAGAAGCAGGCGGAATGTATGCTGATGGTACTGCTCAATTCCTACCTAGAAGTAGGAATGCGGTGGCCATCATTGTGTGCCAGGCTGCCGCCACGCCGCTGCGGCAGGCTGCTATGGCGATTGGCAGCGGCAAGAAGTAGCCCAAGCTGTTGTCCAGCTTCAGCAGCGTAGAGAGCAGAAACGCGAGACCTGATACTGCTGACAGCATGGCTGTCTCTACCAGCGTCTGCGGACAGCAGCAGCAGCAGCAGCAAGTGATGCCTCAGTGATGGGGGTGTACACAGTGTACTTAGGGGTAAATATCAAGCTGCTGAGAAGCATGCTCAGCTCTAAGAAGCGTGTGCAGGAGTAGAGAGCGCAGAGCAAGTTGGTGACACAATCATTGACTATGTGTCATGCACAAGTTCAGTATGATGCAGCTAGATGCTTTGGCTCAGGTCTATCCGCACCAGCCAGCAGCGGAAAGGTGAGGAATCTTTCTGTGGTTGTCATACAGCCCTACAGTGGCTGATAGGGTTGCATGTTGCTTCTATCTGATCAGTAGTTGGTCAGTGTGGGCATGCTGATAACACTACTGGGCTTGTCCTACAGACTGGTAAGATACAGCAATAAGATGCCTTGCTACTGCATGTTTCCTTGAGGCAGTAGAGCAGCATATTACACCAACATTACATGGCGATTGGTGCCCCTGCACATCTCCGATGTGGCTTCATGAGCTTCAAAAGCTCTCCTACACAAAAGGGTGTGTTGGTCACATATGTGTCTCACATCGGACCATTGAAGAAGATTCCATTTGAATCTCAGTTGAGATCGACGTGAAATCGTCTCCAATGGTCCAATGTGAGACAGATCTGGGACCAGCTAAAAATGCTGAAGCACTCACAACACTGAAAATTCACCAAGCGCTGCTGCCGCCCTATTGCCCCCCACCTGAGTGTCTTTGAGTGGATACGCCTCCTCATCAGTGCTAAGTATACACTGCTCATACCATGAAACTGCGAATGGCTCATCAAATCAGTTACAAGTCAGTTCCTCTGGCGGTACCTGACTACTTGGATCGCCGTAGTCATCTGAGAGCTTAAACGTGTTCGTACATGTGCCCCGACTTCTGTAAGGGCGTATACCTTGAAATGTAAAGGCTGCTGATGCAAAACACTGGAAACTCCACCAAGCGCTGCTGCCCCATACCTGAGTGTCTTTGAGCGAGTACACCTCCTCATCAGTGGTAGTATATAACGACTCAAAATCAACTCATCTCCAATGGCCCATGTGAGGCCAATTTGTGACCATTGAAGGTTGTTAATTTGTGACCATTGAAGGTTGTTGAAGCACATAAACACTCAGAGTTCCACCAAGCGCTGCTGCCGTCCCATTCCCCCCCCCCCCCAACCCCTTACCCCCCCCCCACCTGTGTGTCTTTGAGCGAGTACGCCTCCTCATCAGTGCTGGCTGCTATCCGTATAGGAATGCGCTTAGCTGCCTTGCCACCACTGCTGCTGGGGTTGCTGGAGTTGCTGCTGGGCTGCTGCTGACCTGGCGCGGAGCTACTGCTGCCATCATCTGCTGCTGTTGCTGCTGTTTGGTGCCTTGAGTGCCTACGTGTTCTGCTGCGGCAGTGCTGATGGTATTGAAAGCAGTGGTGTTGATGGTGCTGGCAGTGCTGCAGCAGCAGCTGCTGCTGTTGCTGTACGGGCCAGCTTGTCAGCCGTTGTGTGCAGGTAGCAGCCTGCAGAAACAAACAGCAGGCAAAAGCATATACATTTACCAACGAAGCCACGGTGGCCCTGGGGTCGGACCACAAACCACGGTATAGGGAGGGGGGACGCGGTTTTTAGGCTACCCTCTCCCCCCTACGCAGAAGTGGCTGTCCCCAGTGCCAGGCAGCAGATACAGCACCAGCAGAGCTACGGGAGCTCTGTTTGTCCACATGAGGTGGGCAGAACGCCCTGAAAAGCGCTGAGCTGCGGTGAATTCAACTATGGTTGCTGGTACCACAGGGATTGTATCTGGCATTGAGGGGTGCAGATCATCGCACAATAGAAGTATGCAATTGTCAGAGCCAGCCTGCCATGCAGCGCAGTGTAACACGAGCTGGACTGCAGGATGTCGGCTTGCATAGATGCAGAGGAGGTTCTGAGAGAAGCTTGGGACTTTTAGCCGTGTGTTATGCCCACCTTTGGCATCTGCACACGGCACTGCAGTCTGCTGACAGATGCTGCTGAGCTGGGGACCTGCTGCAGCAGAGCTTGCCGCGGGCCGCATAAGCTGTACATGCTACTCAAAGTGCTGGATATCAGCTACGACGCGCTACAGGTGAGTGAACAGGTGGTACACTGCACTAGCGTCTGGAGTCGGGCAATGGATGTCAGTACAGAAGAGAGGGCGCCTCAATGTATGTAGCTACGGGGTCCACAGCATCACGGAGATGCTATCAGGCTGCAGGTATATTACAGTAAAACTCTGACTTCAGTGCAGGCTGTGTGCCGAAGCTGGCTTGCTGCGATGCTTAGTTTTGAGAGAACTCTGTGTCTGCACGGCGCAGCCGCTGTTTGATCAAGCAGCAAGAGTGAACTGATGTAATAGCTAACAGCGTCTAGGCATGACGTTTGGACGCCTGGCGCGTGTGACACTGGACAGTTGCAGAACAGGTGGACCGTCGGTAACAACATGTGACTCGTGCCTGCAAAGCTCAGAAGCCAACCCATA
>NSMO01000227.1:0-17510 GCA_002588565.1 Coelastrella sp. UTEX B 3026
TAAGCAGCTGCAGCCTTGCTAGAAAGCCAGAATACGCAGCAAGTGGTGTCTGTTGGCTGGACATCACACTGACAGCATCTTACATTGCCAAGGGTGTACCTAGCCATATCAAAGAGGCAGCTGCTGCCGAGAAACCAACATCGTGCTGATGCTCGACCTTTACAAAGCCAACGCCACGCGTACTTAATGTATCCGCCCTTCAGCCCGCTTCAGGCATCGCTGATGGAAGGACGATTCCCTGGCGAAGCTGCTTTGCCCGCAGCTCGCCTCCTTACAAGCTACTCAACTTAGAGCCAGACCAAATCAGACTCTTCTGCATTTCTGAGCTCAGAGCTGCTTGCCTATCAGTTTCGACAGAATTGCTGGTGTGATTGAGCAGACGCAACTATGGCGTGTCAGAGCAACTGTTATCAGTCGTATCCTGCCCAGATATTGAAGTCACAAGGGGCAGGCCAGACAGAGCATGTTGGGGGCAGGCTCTTCTCTCAAGGATGTACCATAAACCCTGCGCGTTTGATATCTGATATATGACACAGTCAATTTCACATGACACATGCAACACATTCAGAGGCCCTCAAGTCACTAACAGGACCGTAGGGCTACTGCTGGCCCCTTGCAGCTTTCTGCCCTGCCTGCGTTCACAACTGGCTCAGATCTCAAATGGCGGGTGTTGCTCTCAGAGAGGCGGTCCAGTACTGTTGTATGCCTTTGAGAGGGAATAACAACCACGGGCCGGAGCGGGTAAAGCATTCTATTGTCTTTCCAAGGCCTGGGGTGGACCCAGATTTGCTGCAGATGACATCGGCAGAGGCCAGATCACAAAGCAGAGGGCTGTCCTGGGCATAGACCAGCAAACACAGCCGTGGATGACGGTCACACACGCACACACTGCATATCATATCCTTGCAAACTATTAAACCTTGCTTCTATCACCGGGAAAGGTATGCCTTCTGCTTGTTCTGAATCACAGGTAACCTACAACCCTACCTATGATTGTTGAAGGTTGGAGCTATATGTGGCGACAAGGACGGTCAGTGGGCGGGGCCGCCACCCCTGCGGCCCCGGGATACTGACCACAGTGTTCTGCTTCGATTCAGGTATGTTCGGTGCAAGATCCAGCGTTCGGAGGGTTCACAGCACTCTAGAAGCAGGAGCAGAAGCATACATCGGGCGGCGGCCCCTTGCATGTAGTTTACAGCAGTTTGCTTGGCATACCATGTTGCATGAGCTAAACTTCACTGGCCAGGCCATGGATGTCCGGACCACCTACAATAGAAGCCCCCTGCATGGCACTGCAGCTCTGCCAGCGCATCTAACTTGTTGCATTGGCCCAGTCGCATTTACAGGACACATCCACCAGCATGCTGGTGTGCAACACAAGCGATTTCCAGATGCATAGCACACGAAAAATGGCAAGGTGTGGATGCATACACCTTGCATGACATGTCTGTACAACAGTAATGAAGTGAGGCCCCCAGCATTCAAGAGGGACACCATCCATTGCAACCAGTAGTTTACTTACTTGCTGCTCACACAGATTACACAACAAGCACACAGTGCTGCTACATCACAACCACACCAACAGTGTTGCAAGACCGTCTTGAAACCAACCACATTCAAACATTGGACTGTACATCACTGCTCACTTCTTAGACCAGCCCAGACTGTAACCCAATGCAACGACTGTGTTATCACTCAAAGTTAAGTGGTGAGCACCAAGACATGCCACCACTAGGGCATATGCACTACAGTATGCACACAGAACATACCATGAATCTGCTCAGCAGACTGCACCTTGTTATACTCACAAGAATGTCCTGCTGCTCACAACACGAGGGCTCATGCACAAAGAAGATGCAATGCATCTGTTGCACATCTCTCTCTCTCAGCTTCCACCGCTCAGCAGACAACCTGTGCCTGCACAGACAGGCACAGCTGGCAGAATCTGCTGCAAGTGCAATGGACCTCGACTCTGGCTCGCCCACCACCCTCTTACCGCCCCACCATGCCAAAGCTGTTGGCCTGGCACTACCATCTGCAGATGGCACAAGCTTCCGCACCGTGTTGAGTTGTGCTGGTGTGCAAACGCTTGGCAATACGGTCTCCCAGACACAACTTGTGTGAGCTGCTGTCTCAGCTGCACAATAAGCGGAGGGCCGCTGATCCTGCAGGACCACATGCCAGGTCATCCTTTGTCTGCTGCCAGGGACCCACCTGAGTTAAGGTGCCTCTTAAACAGCCTGTCTGTCATTGGTAATGGTTTGTGAATAAATGCCAAAGCCGGCACACCCAGCATGCACGCGTGACTGCAGCATGAGTACGCCAAGCCCCTATCTCTCCTTGCACCGGTCAGCTGCTAACAGTAACTAACTGTCCCTGCTGACAGTAACACCCTACTTTGGGGGATGTATTGCTGCTAGAGCTGGCAACATGTGCGGGTGGGTGTCTGGTACTGGTGCAGCTGCAGGTGCAGCGAGCAGCAGCGGCTTGGGCTCCTCAACCTTCATCTGCAGTTCAACAACAAACAGGTGCTGTCAGCAGAATTGCTCCAAATGCAATGACCTACTTTGGTAATGACCTCGTTTGGTCACATCTTATGGCCTTGGACAATTCAACCAAGACTACATTCTAGCTATTGTCCATGTAGCACAGCTAAGAGTGAGTAAAAAATTATGCCGCTATCTGCTAGTTTGGACGCAGTCAACACAGCAGCAGCAGCTGGGCTGCTACAGCACCAGCTGGGAATGTTGTGCCTCACAGTAACTCACAGAATCTGTGAGTTACAGTAAGGCTCCTTGGAGGCATCTGATGCCTCCAAGGAGCTTATCACACAGCACGCTGTTGCAACAAGCGTACAGCAACTTGAGTTGGCTTTACTGCCCAAGCGCCAAACCCAACGCTGTTGCTTACCACCATGTCAGAGAATGCTAAGCACATCAAGGGCTTGCCATCCAGCAGGAGATCCAGCACCTCCGGATGCTGCTGCCGCTGTTGCTGCTGCGGCTGTTGCTGCTGCTTGGATGCATGGTGCCTGTGATGCTTTGGTAGTTCAATCTGTATTGGTGATACTGGCATGACACTGGTCTGCAGGTCGCAGCTGTACTGGAGCAGCCCGGGGTACTCCAGAGTGCCACCACTGCAAGAAATACAGCACACACAGGCAAAACACAGCATCAACATCAGGTTCAGCTTGCTGAGACACAGTTGATTGGGTTGTACCAACTGCACACTGTAATGGGCGTGCACAGCTGACCTACTGCTGCTGATAATCCCAACCTAGAGGTAGGTCCCCATGATGCATGTGCAGCTCGATACAGTTGATTACGCAGCAACAACAGTGTGCTGATTGCATGACATTGCAGCTCTCGCCAACACATCTAACCTGTTGCATGGCTCAGTCACAACACTGTGCTGATTGCACAACAGCAGCTGTGCTACCTTGCTTCAGAATTGCATGACAGTTGCTCAACTATCGTTCAATTGGTTATGGCACAACGTCATGCACACATACGCTGGTGCACATACAACCATTCTACAGGCACAATTCTGATCACTACAACCATCTCATACACACACCCAACCCTTACTGGGCTGGACCCAACCAGCTGAAACAGTAAGATGGTGACTACTGCAGCTAGAATTCGGAAGCGAGTTACATGGTTTTAAAAGAGTAAAGACTCTGAGAGTGGTTGCCACCCACCTGAAGCTCGGCAAGCTGAGCCGCATGCATGGTCCCCGAAACCCGCTCAAAGCAACCGACGGCAATTTGAACACAGCTACCGGCCTATCAGGGAGCCCCCTCCTGCCGCTATCCACATTCATGAGCGCCACGACATCCTGCTGGCTGTTGTTGCTGCGGTGGTTTGCAGGAACTGCTGATGCGGCTTCAGCTGATGTGCCCTTACTCCACCAAGCCTGCTTGCTGTTGTTATCATGACTGATTGTGTTGAATGCTGCTAGGCGGGAAGGTAGGCCAACGGATTTGATACCATGGTCGCGAGCTTCTTTGTTGTTGACAAAGACGCGAGCGGCCCAGGCACATGATGTTGGGGGGTTCCAGACAAGACCGGCCATAGCTACACACTGCAGGAAGCAGCACCAAGGTGGAGCAGGATACACAGCAGTAGGCACGTTGAACCAACACGACCTCGCACACGGCTAGCAGCTGATGTGAGCTACGTGCTTGTAGCTGCAGCTGTTGACAGTACTATAGACTGGTCCCGGCTGAGTGGGCAGTGCTGCAGAACATTGAAGTATTCAAAAGCGCGCTGCTGTTCCTGCACAGCATCAGTGTCCAGTGGCCACTAAGTTGTTTGTTAATAGCCTGGTTATATTGCGACGCAGCTAGATGTTAACCAAAGAAAGGTTATCGATGACCTGTCCGGTGCTTGAGCCAATGTAAAAGGTTGCGCTAGGTGCAGGATGACCTACTGCTGCTAACCCACCTCATCAAATGAGCCAGCAGGACTGTCATCATAGCGGGCCAGATACACACCACCCAATGTGTACCTGCAGCACGGCAACATTTCTGCTTTGCGTCTATCGGCTGTGTTTGACTAGCAAGATGTCGCCAGCTTTCTGAGGTAGTGCAGGCGGTAGATTGCGCATGCTGCTGAAGAGGAGAGGAAAGCTGATGCAGGCTGATGCGCTAGCTCACCCACAGAACTCCACGAGCTTCAGTTCAGGTGGTATATGCTTACGCGCCTGCAAATTCAGCGGGGCAGGTTGGACCGTGAGTTGCCCTTGTAAAGGTGCCCAGAGAGACAGCAGAAAGGTTCTATGTCCCTACCTCGTCAGCTTTCACGAGCTGTAGCTGATACAAGGCCCTGCATAACCAGCATTAACTTCATCAGCTAGACCACCAGCCGGCGAGTGACCTTTAAATGGAAGGAACTGGGTCCCACCTGCCCTTGAACGTCCATGGCGCCTCTGCATACACCATTATGACCACACGGCCACCCGACCCCGCTGCGCTGCCTCCTTGGCTATTTCAAACGAGATAAGAGACGGAGACACTGACCCTCCAAGCAGAACCTTCGAGTGCAGGCAGGACCAGATAGAACCGTTCGATGCAGCTCGTCACCACCACCGGAGATGCGCTGCTGCCTTGAGCATGCACATGCAGTGTACCCCGAACAGTGCTGGTGCTTCTTGGTCAAACACCTCAGCCAGTGAGCAGCAGATTCGGTCAGGGAGCGCAAAAGTCACCGCCTCTCGGTCGCGAACTTGCGACACTGATGCGTGCAAGCGTTTTTAATTAAGCGTAGAATGTCGTTGGAGGCTGGATCTACGGTCATCGCCAGCAGTACACCAGGCACAACAAAAAGGTATTGCAGTCCCATGGAGCCGACATCAAGGCGTTGCTGCTCGTAACTGTACGTCACATAACACGTATTGACAGAGAGTATTACTAAGGAGCCGGATGCGGCCTTCAATAGCCGTTCCGCGTCTGAGTACGGTTTGACCGCTGCTGACACACCACTCAAACAGCTCTTCATTTGAGCGAGAGAACCTCTCTTGCTATGAGAGAGACTAGTACGTAGTATCAAGACGTAGGAGCGGCTCCATAAACAGGAAAGGCGCGGCTGCAGAGGGTTGGCTGCAGCGTTTGGTTGGCACTGGCCAAGGTCACCAGGCGCCCCCCCCCCCCCACGTCCAAGCTGCCGACAACGGCAGTTGCTGTGTCGAGCTGCACTGTTTTTTACACTGCTCTGCCGCTGACGCTACCGTATGTAGGATTACAGCTGCAGTTCAGGTTGCCAGTCAGGTGCTGCTGGGGCGCCCTGATCGCCGGCGATGGCTTTGCACCCTGATGCTATGTATAGTTCTGCTGATGCAACATAGAATGCCAAGCATATTGCTGTATGCTAAATGCAAGGGGCCGCCACCCGATGCTATGTGACCACGCTCCCAGGGACGGTGGCCCCAACTTGATCCAAACCAGGCGCTATCTGATAAGTCATGACCTATCCATGTTGATCAACACTGCAAGTGGACAGCTGGGCATGCGGTGGCTGCTGCACAAATGGTAAACGGTAGGTTCACTCTGTGGTACAGCGTGTCATGACTGACGTGATCAGACAGTCTCATGCATGCATATGCCTTCCAGCACCCCATGTCATAGGCTGTTTACAGCTGTTGCAAAGACCTGCGGCTGCAACGGCCCGAATTGACTACAACGGCTCCTGCACTCGTTATAAGCAGACAGGGGCAGAGGGTGGGGAAGACGTTCCAATGTGCCGCGGCAATTATTGCCGCCTGCAGCACGAACAGGGGGGGGGGGGGGTCCGGGTCCAGAGTCCGGCGTAAGCCAATTTCGCAGATTCTATACGAAGGCGCAAAGAGCCCCGGCGGGACATGGTGGCAACGTTTTGCCTGGCTTTAAAGCCCGCTATTCCTCCGTGTGCCAGCAGGCCTGAACCGATCCCTAAAAGCGCAAGGGCTGGCAAACACAGATGGGAACTTTGTTGTTACATTGACTCTGACGTGACGCTGCGCACTGAAGATGGTGGTTCGGACAACTTTGTCATCCTGTACAGACCACACGTGAGACCGATCAACAGCTCGCCGACACCTTTCGACCTGACACCGCACAAGATTGCAGTGTTTCGTTGTTGTCAGAGTCTAACTGCTGCTCTGTGGCGAGACTCGCGGCAAGATTGAGGCGATGCCTTGGGGCAGGTGCGCTGCAGATGCCGAACACACCACACACGGCAGATTGCAGAGAGTATGCTTAGTAGGTATTCATCACGTTTATATATTTCTCTTACGCTCCTGTTTTGACCGGTGAATGCAGACTGGTGCTATGTCTAGCGCAACCTCTGCCTGACCCGCGGCACAGCTTTGGCGCGAACTGGAGGGGCCCCTACAAGCCTGAAGTCATATTACCCTACTGAGTTGTCACATTCACATCGACTGACACGTCTTGCAAGCCTTACCGAAGCCAGCCTGTGGGCCCCAACAACGCTGTTGTACAACAGCAACAACAGCAAACTCAAGCTCGCAGACTTCAGAACGCGCTGGCGTGCAAGCTTTGGCAGTACGTACCGGAGATGACAGAAAACAAGGTTATGAAGGAAAGGGTTTTGCGGGCGCTAGGAGCTATGGCGGACCCTTGGGCAGACCCTTGGGCTTCAACTTTGCAGCAGACAGGCGCACAGGTGCCAGGGTCTCAGCCAGCTCAGATAGGACTCAGCAGTCGTTGGTATCACGCAGTTTGCTGCAATATTCCGACGTCAAGTCAACAATCCTTCAAAATCAGGCGCTTGCACTGGACATACAGACCCCAGGTGCACACATAGCAGCTCCCAAGCGATTGCTGCGCAAAAGCTTGCGGAGATTGTTGAGGTTGAATGGAGGGAACTGGGGTGGTCGATCAGGCAGCGTAGGCAAGGCTGCTTCAGCACGTAGGCGTCGCTACGGAGGATATGAAAGGGCTGGTCGTGGCGGTGGAGGGGATTAAGTAGGAGTACCATTTCAACCCGGGTCCCGCATTTGATCAACCTCAATGAAGGGGTCCTGTAACGGTTGCGATGACAACATGATAGATTGCTCGTGTCTTTGCACAGTGATTTATGCTGAAGAAGCCTTCTTCTGAGAATTTGTTTCATGGACGCTGTTTTGAGAGTGTGGTTGTGGCATGGCCAAAGGCACCAGATTTCATTCTGCCAGCTGGCTATGCTTGATGAAGTCATGGGTGGGGTGGGGGGGTGGGGGAGTAGGGGGGGTTCAAGAACTGAGTCAGAGATTGTGTTTCAGCCCCATCCAGCTATACAACCAACTCTGATATACTCAGTGAGGGCAACATCAACAACTTGCTGCATACATAATATTAGTTCTGTTTACAGCTGCAGCTTTGAGTAGGCAGCTTTGATTTGTTGTTTGAACCATTATAAGCTTGGAGAAAGTTCGGAACCAAATTGATGTCGCATTGGAAGTCCTGAACTTAATTCAAATCAATGTTGCATTGGTGCTTGACTCAAATGTCTGTTGCGAAGCAGTGACTAGTTATAAGTCGCTTGCGGCAAGGTGGTTCTGGTCGCCAACGGTTTGCATGCCGTGCAGGCCGCCGTGCAAGCTGTATGTGCATCATATTGTATGAGTATGCTAGGCCACTGCCCGGCCAAGCAATTTGAGCCTCAGTAGTACCTGGCACAGTGTACACTGTTGCCTACTTATGTTCAGGTGTGTGCTAGGGAATCTCCGAGTCAGTCGGACTTTGTTTGGCCTCAACAGTGATAGTGATAAGCAAGCAAATGTCACACTGTGCTGGCAGCAAGTAGTGTTCCCGGGAGTGTTGTGGATGGCTCCTTGCTTCATGTCTTGTGGCCACTGTGGTTTTGAGATCATCCGGGCTGTGTGCACAAACCACCTGCCCCTTGATGACTCAGTGCCAACATAGTGCCAACATCGAATGCATAATGCAGTGCCAACATAGAATGCATAACACTGCAACTTTTGCCAGCGCGTTTGAACTGTTGAATGGCTTGGTAACATTTATAATATTGTCGTCACAATGGCCTGATCAGAACTCATGAGTTTGCTACCGTTGTAGAGGATGTTACAGCCCCCGCTAGCGCTGTGTGGCCTGGTGCAGAAATAATACCCATGCCCTGCCCATGACCGTATGACCGCCGGTGACTTCCAACTTGTGCAAGTCTGGTGAGAAACATTTGGTAAACTCAGCATTTAGAATGCTGGCCAATGGATGAATAACTAGCATACACACTTATGAATTGTGAGTGCGGTGGGTGCTATCTGATGGGCTACTGATTGTTGGGCTGCTTGCCTACTGTGAGTACAGGGTGGTCGTGACCTTGGCGCTTTAGCTGTTGCTGTAACCAGTAACAGCTGCAACACAATTCAGGCGTGTGCAACACGTCACTTGGGCCGATCTCAGCTCTAAATCAGGCTACAGCTGAATCAGGCTAGCTAGCCTGGTTGCAAGTGCACAGGCTGGTTGCGAAAGAAATGATCATCCGGCGGCTGTTGGTAATTTGGCGAGTCTCAAATGCAATGTTGCACAGGCCTCGGCTGCACTGCTGTTCCAGAAACCTGTCAGACTGAAACCAGCTCAGCAATTGAACCCTCATGAGGGCCCCCTGATCAGGGCCTACAGAAGCTGTGCAGTTAACCGGTAGTCAGATTGCCTCATCAAGAGGCCGCTTCTGTTGTTTTAGCATACGGCAAAGTCTTCGTACCTCTCAATGCCATAGTTTGTATAAGTCCTGAGAGCCATGGCGAACTTGCAACTGAGAAGAAGCTTTCAAAATGCGAACTTCGACAGCTGGAAGATTGGCAGCGACTTTGTTAGCAGCAAAGCAATCATGGATCTTCCAGGGAGCATCTACGAAGGCGCCAGCGAAGCCGTGGATTACGTGCACATGCGAGCATCTGTTCTGCGGAACCACTTGCTGGAGAGTCAGGGGCGGCTGTTCGCCGTAACGAGGGCTAAGGAGCATACTGTAGCCTTGTACGAAATAGTCAGCGCGAGCACAAGCGGATCAGAGGCGGCGGAACTTGAGCTGTCGAGAGTGGCAGGTACTTGCTGTTGCACAGATTGTTGGCTCCAAACGAACGTATCCCTTTCGCAAGTGCCCTGCGGAGCGCAAAAGGGCTGAACACACTATCACTGTGCGTAGAACGGTTTGCAAGTTGCTGCTTCAACTGTAGAAGACTGCATCAGACATTCAACATGAACAGCAGCAGCTGTGCAGCCAGCATACTGCATCGCCCATCACTTTACTCCTTTTGATTGTGGATCCAGTGCAGCTCCTCAAATGCATATACATTTCGACCGCATTCAATCGCTTTGTTGGCCGGGGACTTTGTCAGTTGCTCTTCTGGTGTAGTAATCTCCCAGTCTCAACAGTCGGCAGCATGCACACCCCTATGTAACTCGCAACTAGGGGCTTAGCAAGTTGAGTTGTCGTTGATGTTGTTGATGCTGGCGGAGGCCATGTTGCCCGCTGTCCCTGCTGCTGTTGTCGTTCAAGTCTCAACCTGCATAGCAGCAAAGATTCCGCGCAAAGGACAGTAGACCTTTCAACAGGCACATCACACAGATGTCTCCTGGAATACTTGGGCTCAATTATCGTGTCATCATCTACCAGCTGCAACATGGGTTCTGGGACTCTGGCCCCATTAGGAACCCTTCTCTCGGCAATGACAACATTCTTGATTTACCCACTATCTGTTGCTGCAGTGATTTTGGTCCCTGCTGCTGCTGACACCCCTAATGAAGGAGCAGTAGAGTTATCATTGCATTGCTCTCTAGCAGTAGCTGCCACAGCAGGGACGACAGATTCAGCAAGAAACAACTCGAAGTATTTGCTTGTATCAACTGGTCAGGGTGACTTGGTGCTGGTGCAACAGCCAGCTGATGGTGCAGATGGTGAGCAGTGGTGTGATGGTTTGGCTCTTGTGTTGTATCTGGTGGTTGTCCTGCACATCTGATTGTTGCCGGAAGTCTGTTTGAAAACATTGTGAAGTGTACAGTCAGCAATGCATTGCTCCATAAGAGCAGCAGCAGCTGCACCAGACACTGCAGTAGCAGCAACAGCAGCAGCAGCCACCTCAGACACTGCAGCAGCAGACATTAGTCATATGCTTGAATATTCTTTAGTTAGGGTGACTTGGTGCTGGTGCACCAGCCACCTGATGGTGCAGCTGGTGAGCAGTTGAAACCGAAGAGTGTGTCTTAATTTGGCTCCATTGGCGTATCTGGTTGTTCAGCTGCACATGTGTTGCCAAAAGTCTGTTTGAAGACAGTGCCACAGTTAACACTGCATTACTCCATAGCAGCAGCAACAGCAGCAGCTTGACCAGACACTGCAGCAGCAGACATACGTCATATGCTTGTTGTAGTAGCAAGTGACTGATTCATCAACTGGTCAGGGTGACACCTGGTGCTGTTGTACAACAGCAGCTGGGGAGCACTGCATTCGCATTATCATCTTACTGAAATATGTGTTTGGTCTAAACTGTGAATGATTGTTTGAGATGCGATCATATACTGGCTATGCACAGGATATACAGCAGACTGTCAGCTGCTACGCACTGTGTCTGCCAAGTGGTGTACTAATCATACCAAGCGCTTCTGTTGGTGTCTTTGGCGCATGCAATGAAGTCAGGATTATATTGCTCCCTAGCAGCAGCAGCAGCAGCAGCAGCAGCAGCAGATTGCGCACCTTGTTGAGCAGCAGGCTGCAGCATTACGCGGGGTTTTGAAGGTCTGGGGGGATTATTGATTAGTGATACTCGATCATTATCCAAATTCTGAATGATGGTTGGACGTTTTGCCTCATATCCGTTACTACGTATAGGTTTAGGTCACGCCGCTGCTTACGGCTGATCCATTTGACGTCTGTCACGCATATATGATATAAGTTGAAATATTAATGTTGGATTTAGTTACAATAGCCCAAGGTTGAAGCTACAAATATTCACATATGTCAAGCAAGTTGCTTCTAAACCTTAATCACAAGTATCCGCTGCTGTTCTGGTGTACAGGTGTTCTGTCCACTGTTGTATTCCCGCTGCGGCCCCGTCCACTGGCTGTTGGTGCCAGACCATTCAGCATTGAAGCAGCATGGATGACACACACCGGTGAGTGCAGTTTTTCATGGCTGTTATCCTCCATCTCAGACTCCAAGCACGTTTGCAGTTAATTATTACAAACAGGAATGTTTTTAGCATTCACACGGTTCCAAAACTTCCAAAATCAGACCAATTGAAGCAGCATGGATGACACACACCGGTGAGTGCAATGGTTTGATGTTATAAGAGCCACTTTCCTATTTACAGCTCTTCATTACATCAGGATGATGATTGCATGCATACTGCAAATCTGTAGTGCTGGCAGAGCTCAAGTAAGCAACTGATATGTGCTACCCGATGTTGTGTTCCCGCTGCGACCGCGTCCACCGGCTGTTGGTGCCAGACCATTCACCATTGAAGCAGCGTGGGTGGCACACACCGATGAGGGCAATACTGCATGGCTGTTATCCTCCATCTCAGAATCCAATCAATTTTGCTATTGAATATCGCAGATTGGAATGTTTTTTACATTCATATGGTGAGTCGGGATGTGGTCTTAACTTATCAACAATGAGACGAAGTGAAGCAGCATGGGTGACACACACCGGTGAGTGCACAATTGCATCTTATGAACCCAAATTCTATCTACAGCTCTTCATTACATCAGGATGATGATTGCATGCATACTGCAAATCCGTAGTGCTGGCAGAGCTCAAGTAAGCAACTGATGTGTGCTACCCAATGTTGTCATCCCGCTGCGGCCACACCCACCAGCTCTTGGTGCCAGACCATTAACTGTTGAAGCAGCGTAGATGACACACACACAGGTGAGTGCAATACTGCATGGCTTTTGTATTCCAATAGAATGTTTGCAGTACAATATTGCATTACGGGTGTCCCATCGTATCTGCAATCACTGCAATAATTGGTTGACAAAGCTCAAGTAACAAAGTACAAATGTGCTGTTTTGAAAGGCGCTCCCACTGCAGCCAGAACTGCCAGCTGGTGGTGCCAGACCGTTCACCATTGCAGCAGCATGGGTGACACACACCGGTGAGTGCAATAGACTGATTACAGTGATATAAGCCCGAAAGCTATCCACAGCTAGATATTACAGCAGGAAGAATTTGTGCATAGTGTGTTTTGTTATGTGCTGGCAGAGGCCAACTAAGAAACTGATGTGTGCTATCCAATGTTGTGTACATCAGAATTGGGATGTTTTCATCATCATACGGTACCAGATTTTTAATAAACACACCAATTTGTTGAAGCAGCAGCATGGGTGACACACAACAGTGAGTGCAAGACTGCATGGCTTTTAGGTTTCAATGAAGTTTGCAGTGAAAGTTGCATAAGGAATGTCCATGGTAGATATGACTAGTGCACTGATAGACTTAGTTGGCAAAGTTCAATTAATCAAGTATGTATGTGCTGTTTGAAAGTGTTGGTCGCCATCCTGACAAGTGCTACAAGACCCCATGGCTCCTGCTGCTGCTGCTGCTGCGATTGCTGCTGCTGCTGGGCACACAACTGTTACTACTGCTTTGTGGTGCAACTGCAGGTCACATCCGATGTGTGCTGGCAGCAATCAGCAGCACAAGCAGCAGCAGCAGCAGCAGCAGCAGCAGCAGCAGCAGCAGCAGTCACAGACCGCCCCTGCAATGGGTCTGTGATACATGGTTGGTCACACTTTCTGTCTCTCAGCAGCAGCAGCAGCACCAGCACCAGCAGCAGCAGCAGGGGATTGCAGCAGCAGCCCCTGATCTGCAAGTTATGGATTGTCAGCTGCTGCTTGTGTCCAAGAGCCCCCCTGCTGCTGTTGTTGGCTGTGCTGCTGAAGGCGGCAGCAGCAGCAGCAGCAGCAGCAGTGAACATGTGATGATTGTGAGTGAGCCAGCTGTAGATGAAGACGAATTGCCAAAAGGTCTGATCATATGTTTTTAATTTCCTCCTCTTTTTTCATCCTATGTATGTTCTAATTATAATTTTATCTGTATTCTATGTATATTATTATGGATAGGGTGATAGTGATGGCGGTTGGCTACCAGCGAATCACGTGACCTCACAAGCCTACCTGCTTTATGGTTTTGCAAGACCAGTTCAGGTTTAGGATTTAGGTTCAGGTTTGACAGGGTTTGAGCTGGTTTAGGTTTCAGGGTCAACCCCCTAAGTCTAAGCGTAAAACCCTAAAGTGGTGGCGTGATGTGTGGTGCAAGCAATTGGTTCAGTCCCTCGCCTGCTGCGTCCATCGCGTAGGCCTTGTGATCTCTGGATGATCTCGGTCAATCTCAGTCTGGCTCAGCTTGGAAATGTGTACCACGTAATATCTGCTGCTGTGTTTGGAATGTGAACATCTCCCAATGCTGCCGCCGCTGCTGCACCTGCAGCCAATGATCTTGCTGCTGATTATGCATAATTTTGCATTTGATTCATGCTTGACTTCAACGTGCACAAACTGTTATGGCGTTTTACTTTTGGCCTGATCAACCAGCACCTGTTGCAAACTCTCGGCACCGCTGCTGCTGCTGCCGCTGCCGCCGCCGCTGCTGCCACAATGCTGACAATCAATAACTGGCTGTTCTGTAAACTTCTCTTATACACAATCTTGTTATTAGCGGGGCAGATGCCGCTCATGATGGTGCCAAGGATGCTGACCACCCAACACGTCGCTACTGCTGCAACCGCGTGGCTAAGATGAGCACTTCGCTTCTAAGTTGTAATTGCAGGTTCCCACACCCAGCAGCAGCCAGCAGGACTGGTGCTGCTGCTGATGTCATGGATGCTGATCAGCCAGCACATGGAGCAGTCTCTGGCACCGCTGCTGCTGCTGCTGCTACTGCCGCTGCTGACACAAGAAACATAATGCTTGACACATACTGCTTGTTTGGCTTTCCAGGATTTGTAAACGAGCCAGCTTCATTGAGTGAGGCATATGCTGCTGCTGATGGTACCAGGGATGCTGATCACCCAGCATCTGCGGCAGACGGCGACACCTCTGCTGCTGCTGCTGCTGCGACAAGGCTGACAATCAATGGCTTTCTGTTCTGCAGGGTTCTTTGATACACACGTTTCTGTGAGCGGGGCAGCTGCTGCTGCTACTGGTACCAGGGATGCTGATCACCCAGCATCTGCTGCAGTCTCTGGCAACACTGCCGCTGCTGCTTGTGCTGCTGCCGCCGCTGCTGCTGCCACAAGGCTGACAAATCATGACTTGCTGTTCTGCAGGGTTCTTTGATACACACGTTTCTGTGAGCGGGGCAGCTGCTGCTGCTGGTAGCAGGGATGCTGATCACCCAGCACCTGCAGCAGACGCGGACACCGCTGCTGCTGCTGAGGTGGCAGCAGCAGTGGGCGCTGATGAAGATCTTGATGACATGGACATTGATCCGCGAACATTACGGCAAGCAGCAGCGCGACTGGCACAATACACCTCAGAGACACAACAAGGTATGCACCTCAATCCAGGTTGATGGTTTTTGGCTCCATCTTCAGAAGAAAAGTGTAATACCCAGCGTACCTATTGGGTGTGGAGAGTGCCATTCCAGATGGTGAGGTATCCACTGTAACTTCTCTCTCTCTCTCAATACTTAATAGCTGTACCGCACAATGCTGTTGTCATTGTACTGCATTCAGGATCATTTGCGTTGCTGCTTGCTAGATCAAATGCAGCAATGCAAGTACCACAGCAGCCCACCCCTGCTGCTGCTGCTGCTGATTGTTGGATCATGGGTTGTAGGTGACTTGCCTCAGCCTTTTGTGTTAATGTTTGATTCAGTAAGAAGCAAGCACTCTGGTTGGTATGCTTGGTGTTTCCTTCTGAACCAGAGCATTGTTGTTGGAGGGTGTTGGTACTTTTTTACCATATCAATCAACGGACACCTAAATCAGGCAGCCGAACGACCAGCACACTACACTGGTTCCTAGAGCCAGTTAGCTATGCAACCATACACCAATTTTATATACCTTTTATTTGCCCCCATTTTGGCTCAGCTGACTTCTTCTACCACAGCTGGCAGAACCCATATGCAACAGTGCAACAGTGATTTTATTGTTTGGATTGGACACCATATCAATCTATTTATGTTATATTGGTTTCATTCAGCATCATGATAGTATTCGATTGGTTACCGTATCCAGGTTGATCAGACGATTGATCAGCAGGACAACCAGCACAGTACACTGGTTCTTAGAGCCAGTTAGCTATGCAACCATACACCAGTTACAAATGCCTCTTTCCCCTTGATACAGCTCTCAGCTGACTTGTTTCAGCACAGCTGGTGTAGCCAAATGCAACAATGCACAACCCCCAGCATGCTGCTGCTGTTGATTGTGGGATCATGGGTTGTAGGTGACTTGCCTCAGCAGCAGTGGACAGACGTGTTCAAAGAATCAGGACCTGGTGACTTAGGATCGGGAGAATCCGACCCTGCTGTCGATATCATGCTGTTTGCTACAGCAGCAGCAGCAGTGGCAGCAGCAGCAGCAGGGGTTGGCGGCAGCAGCAGCAGCACTGCTCAAAGACTGCCAGGCAAAATGACGTTACAATCCACAGTGTCTTGTGGTCCACATAGGTTACTGACAGCTCAAGATCTGTCACATAACAAAAGTAACAAGTCGGGAGTGTTATATAACAACAGTAACAGTAATAGCAGCACCAGGGGGGTGCTGCTTGGGTTGACTGATGACGTGGATTGTGCGGTAGTAGCAGCAACTCTGCAGCAGCAGCAGCAGGGGTTAGCAGCTTCCAATGCTGCTGCTGGCACCAGCAGCACAGCAGCAGCAGCAGAGGGTCTCGATAGTCCTGCTGCTGCTGCTGCTGTGTCTGTGTGTCATATGGCGAGTCTTCCTGCTCTGGCGTATGTTGTGGCTGGCAAAACACAACGGCGACATTTGCTGCTAGGTAAGGTGGCTTCCACTTTGTGTCTTAGCCAGAGTGGTTGGACTGCAATGGGTTACCACTGCTGAAGTGTGTGCCCCTTCTGAATGAATGAATGAGCTCCGCGTAGCGCTTTCATAAGAGAGCTAGCGTAAGTTGAGGGAGGGTACTGTGTGTGTCGGGGCGACTCCACTTCCCTACCGTCCGCTCACGTCCCCGAGGGGGTGAGAGGGCTGGTATGTGCCCCTTCTTGGGTGTGCATTGTAACTGGCAAAGCGTGTAATGATTAGAATGGCGATGATGATGATGACGAGGTGGGTAGTCGTCAACTGCTTGTGTTGGTCTGTTGGTCATCTGTTGTATGTATGTCAGCAGGCCTGCTTTGGTGTGGACGTATCACATATCCAGAGAGAGAGAAGCTACAATAGACTGGCACTCTCCATCTAGAATGGCACTCTCCCAAGCATGTTTCTGAGGCAGTACAACTGTATGCTAACTGTCTGCTGCAGGTGGATCAGGTATTCCTGCTTGTGCTGTGCTAGACTCTGGCTGAGCAGGCCAAACCATGCATATATGAAATTCGTTTTCCTTGTATGTATACCTGAATCTCCATATATGACATGGCTGTTTTGTAGTTGGCAACCATAGTGGTACACGAGTCTGAAAGGAATGTTTTCCAAGCAGTACGTTTGTATGCCAACTGCCTGCTGCAGGTGCTTCAGGCAGTCCTGTTTGTGTTGTGCTCGTTGAAGTCAACGCATGCATATCTGATTATTGAGTGCAGGGCATGGCTGTTTTGTCGTTGCCAAACCGTAGTATATGAGCCTTGTTTACCATAGCAGTGAAGAAGTTTGCACACAAACTGTCTGCTGCAGGTGGTTCAGGCAGTCCTGTTTGTGCGGTGCTCGTTGAAGGTCAGAAGTACACGTACCTGTATGGACAGGTACCCCCTGGCGCTACACATGGCCAACAACAGGTGAGATAAACATCGGGCTGCAGTGCACAGCATATATGGCAATAGCAGTGGCGGCGTGCATGGTTTGTCCTGGTAGCGGTGGTTGCCATGTTAGTGTTGTCCTGGTTTTGGTGAAATCGA